>JAFMSR010000002.1:41643106-41911254 GCA_022818135.1 Saxidomus purpurata
CAATTACATTGCTGACTTAGTATTATAGCCAATGGTAGCCAGGTGAGTGATATAGGGCCATGTTGGCCCTCTTGTTTGTAGATACTGCTTGCTACACAAATCTATTGACATATCTGACAGAAGGCATGCATTGCGTTAAAATGTGTCCGATTATCATTTTGTCGTTGGTTTAAAATCCCTGTACGGTACCTTCTCAAATTTTCAACAAATTGAAATGCGTTTTGACTCCGCCTGTCAGCTGACAAATAGTTTATAGATTTAGTCAGGCGTGTAATTTATTCAGGAGCGATTACGTGAAAATTTGATCACTTCCGGGTCAAAAACGCGTGCACAAAAAAACATGCGTCCCGAGAAATTGTCGGTTGGTGTTTTCATGCGTCCTCTTTGAAATTTATGTGTCCAAATATGCTTGATTAAGCATTTCCGAGAGCCCTGCTCAAATTTTCAACAAATGTATCAATTAAAGTTTTGTATTACGAAAAAAGATACAGGTTGGAATATGACAAATGCATAAACAAGAAAAATACAAACCATTGAGCAATAAATACTGAGACAAACACAATTAAGACTGATTTCTTTTAAGCAATTTACCTCGATTAATTTCAATAAAGATGACGGCCGAAGTGATTCAGATAACCACTGACTGACATTTTTCTTGGTTGCAAAACCCTGGCAAAAAAGTTTCTCTGATTGGAATGGATGCTGGGATCTGAGCCTGACAACCATTGACTGTCAGTTTTTCCACAAAGATCTGCATGAAAAGGAGAACTTTCTGTCAAGGGAACCTATACATATGTAAATGAGCATTTAATGGAAATAAACAGTAGGTGTACTTCAATTAAGTTTATACAAAGTCGGTAGTACACAGTTTTTTTTCTGAGCCAGGAAACAGGTAATGTTCATGTTGTTGCAGGCAGATCTGTAAGAGTGCTCTGTAATATATATTTGTTGATTTGAGATGCATGTGTGTTTAAAGATTAATACCTGCAGCCAAAAGGCGTGAAGTAGAAAAAAAAACACCAAAGCATACACAATTTGTAATTGCAGAAGTCATGTGACATTTGGCCTGATGACGGCTGACCAGATGGGTCAGTACTCCCATCTACAGGTGGTCAGTAAGAATCTGTACTCTCAGGATGGGACAAGGAAACCAGTGACTTATGGTGTCTTAGATCACAGAATGGTAACTAACAGCTGGTTGAGTTTAGACCAAGGATTGTTCAAAGATATCTAGAGACATTTCTTTAAACTAATTATTTAGTTTCTGATTCCCTTGTTTATGGGCAACCACAGCTGTGTAGCACATAATTTAGTCATGTAAATTATATGTAAATATAATTATCATAATGAAAAGATGGTAGAAGTATCTAATTGTAATTGTATGTTTTGTGATTGCAAATATGTAATACTTAAAGGCTGATTTGATAATACATACTGCAGATTTCATAATAGCGCGCCGTTTCAGTGTTTGTTGCGTATCGATTGAATACGGTAATGAATGACTAAAAGCGTCTGTAGGCGGAGCTACATTTTACACATACGGAGAGCTATCAGATAAAGTGTAGTGAGAAAAAATATAAATCGGTCATATTGTTTACGGCTTCAATAGTGTTTAGTCGGTGGTTACGTACATGTTGCTTTGTATGCTAGAGTCCCATCAAAGAAGGGAATATCGCAACAACATGTTCGTAAATCCGGTACAAGTGTCATTTCACTTAATTTTAGTGTAAATATATGTCAAGTAGAATGAATAAAAATATTGTAAATATACTTCTGTTTCGCTGTTCTATAAATGATCCGATCGCAATACTTCAATATTATGCTTATAAAATACGACTATACTGATATCTTGTTACAACCGCGCATGCTTTGCTGTACTGTATTTGACTTACAAGAGTGCTAAAATGTTTCTGTCGATGCTCTGAAATCTGTAAAAGCAAGAAATGTAACAACGCACATGTCATCAGAGTCGTTGCGTAAAGCTTTCACAAAAAATGTGGAGCGTTAACCTCTACCGGTAGTCCAACTAGACATAATGCTTGTTTCTTCATGATTTGTATTTTCTAACTTTTTGGTGTTTATTTTTTACATCTTTTGTTAGCATGACTTTCCTCAATGAATATAAAAAGTAAAATATCATAAAAGTGAAAACTAAAGATAATAAAAGCGAGGTCTTTTTTTCTAGGACTACCAGTACATCACATTGCCACAGTTGACCTATCGCCAGTACAAATGAAATTTACTTTGTTTTATAAGTAGTTTCGTTCACTTAATTGGTGACGATTACATGTACAATCGAGCCAAGTTTTGATGTTTTCAGTTCGTGTTTATTTTATCGACATACGATTTGACTTTTCGCAAGTTTGTATAGCGATACATTTACCGGAATCTTAGATGGTACACGGGAGTTTGCTATACCTGTATACTGTGCACAAATATTTACATGCAGAGCGCATGTATAATGTATATAATTTACCATAAGTTTAAAGAGTGGTCACTCAATGATCTAGACATTCTTTTATAAATTTTACGAAGGTGAATTTCTGTTTTCTCAGTAAAATACAATCGGCGATGATGCAACAAAACAACAGTTATATATATCATACTTTCTAATCACGCTTTAGAAAGGATTTCCCGTATGAAAAATATACAGGAAAGATGATTAAGGGTGCTATATTCTCTGCAGGTTCAACAGTGATTCCGAATATAAAATGTCCTAAAACAGTTCATTCTAAACATCCTGCAAGAAAAGTTCTTGGAATCATGTTTGTAAATAGTTTGTCGTATAAGTGAGACTCTTTACAACTGTGTCTTCTTAGCTCAGCAACGTTTCATATACTTACCAGAGTACCGAGGACACATTTTCCTCTATCAACTTTTCTTATATGGACTTTTATTACAGAAAAGTATAAAATCTTTTGTTTCGTGTTGATAGTAGAACCCGCAATACAGATGGGTTTCGTTTGTAAAAATGAATAGAAGATGTTTTATTAAATAAACTTTCGAGGTTTAAAATAAACCAATCTTATCCAAAAAGAATACATAAGCCTAGATTCATAAAAAATCAAATAATGTCGCACTGCCAGTATAGTAGTCAGTGTGTACTGTGTACATAGATAAGGTATCGATTTCGGAGCTAACTACAGAATGTGACTTGACGCCATTTACTACCTGTGTGTAAAGCAAACACTGAAACGGCACGGTATTATGAAACGTATGATTGACTGAAGGAAAAGGTTATACACATATACTGGCATATGAAACAAAGTCTCTGTTCTTTCATAAACATGTGACTGAAAAAAAAGATGTAATTAAATTAATCAAGAAGAATGATTCTAGAAAATTAAAGACAAAGACAAGTTCAGTCACATATGGTCATGGTTAAGTCAAAGAAGACAGTTTCTGTTGATGCGACAATATACATGTTCTGATCTGACTGTCCTCTCTTTCACACTCGCTAAAAACTGCGCATACCCGGTATGTGGTTATTGTTTTGTATCTTTCAGGGTACCAGTGAAAAGAGTAATGACTGTGAAACATGTGGTCGATCTCTTGCCGATTGTATCGGACACTATGGTTTCGTAGATCTTGGGTTGCCATGCTTTCATATTGGTTTCTTTCGGACAACTATTACTGTTCTACAAATGGTCTGTAAGGTATGTGGGAAGATGAAAAAGTGAACATTTGGAATAAAGCAGTAGAGTATTCCCTTTAATTACAGTTGTTTATTAGTCCATACAAAGAGCAGGGTTTTTTTCTTACCATTTTGGGACTGAAAAAAACAAGACTGAAGATGGATTGTATAACATGTACATGATCAAAGAAAAAATACACTGGCTGTACAGTTTTTCCAACAAACTTCATATTATGTTCATAAGAACTTGGCTGTTTTTTTAAATTAAATTATTCAATATAATGATTAACCTTGTACAGTGTATGTTGTATATGCTACCACTTTGTGTTTTAACGGACTGCATACACCTTGTTTTACTCCAGAAGAAACTTATGTAGAGTAGTAATGTTCCTGTTGCAGTGAGTCTTGATGCACCTGTATGATTTTTCAAGGAAGTTCTTTACTAATTACTTTTTACAGCTACGACATTACTTTTGTTTATGTAAGTTTCTTCTAAAAGTTTGTCTTTCTAAATGTACATGAGTGAAGCTTGTTTCTTGTCTTACCAGGCATGCAGTAGGATTCTACTTCCACCGGATGTGCGAAGGAGTTTCCTTGAAACCTTCAAAAGACCGATGACCTATCTACAAAGAAAGGCAGCCAAGAAGAAGGTGTGGGAGAGATGTAAGAAGGTTTCTGTCTGCCCATACTGTTCTACTACAAATGGTATGCATGATATACATGTATTATATAAAAATTAAACAACTATTGTGATTGCCTAGTGTCCGTCTTCTGCCTGTCTGTCCACACTTCAAACTTGTGTATGCAATAGAAGCTGCATTTTTCACTGGATCTTCATGAAACTTGGTCAGTATGACTGCCTTGATGAAATCTAGGTTGAGTTTGAATATGGGTCATCTGAGGTCAAAAACTAGTTCATTGGTTCAAATCATAGAAATACCTTGTGTATGCAATAGGGTTGCATTTTTCATTGGATCTTCATTAAACTTGGTCAGTATGATTGCCTTGATGAAATCTAGGTCAAGTTTTAATATGGGTCATCTGGGGTCAAAAACTAGGTCACCCAGTTAAAAGCCTTGTGTGTGCCATAAAGATTTTGTCTTGTCAAGGTGAAACAGAATGATTGTGTTTATGATATATAGTTAAGGGTTGAAGTTTGATCACATATTGTCATAAGCAGGTCGCAGGTGAGCAATATAGAGCCATCTTTGCCCTCTTGTTATTGAAATTTAATCAAGCTTGAAAGACTTTCAGAGCTCAAGCATGACACTTAATCATGTCAAAGCCCTATTTTCGGGTGTATAGCTTGTGTTAGTGTGCAGGTTGAATATTTACATTTACATCATTATCATTGATGCCTTCTCTGAGAGCTTCATGGGCCTGTTTTAAAAAATAGATCTCCTTTTTAATACAATAGGAATGGTAAAGAAGTGTGGCCTTCTGAAAATTATACATGATCAGTTTAAGAAGACACCTAAAGGAGATACCTCTGTCCTTACTGATTACCTTGGGTCATTTGAAGCTGCCTTAGAGAGCAACAAAGACTTAGAACCAATGCTAGGTAAAAACCAGGTAAGTAGGATCTATATCTGAGCTGGCTACATGTATGTTTTATATAGGACTGGAAGTAAAGGTAAACTCCATACATCAATCTATATAATACTGGGAAACATGAAGATATCAGGAAAAAATGACAACTAGTTTCAGTTTGAAAGTATTTCAATTGATTTTATTACATATCTTACTGAAAATTAAAACATGTCCCCATGTCTCATTTTTGTGCCGAAGTTATTTGAAGTCCAGCTTTTGTTATGAACACACCTAGGTAACTCAGGTTACTACACTGTAGTTAAGTATGCTGTAATATCTACATTGTGGATAATCATTTTGAATTACAAACAGTCTGTGTGTGCAAAAAAAAATGAATATAAAGGAATTGTTTTATACTTGCAGGCTATTCTGAATCCATTGCTGGTAAAAAGAATATTTGAGAGAATTTGTAATGAAGTAAGTATTGTTAAGGATATCTGAAATCTCGTATAGTATTGCATCATTTACATGTACATGAACAGGGATTACATTATCATGTATTGATATTAATAAAATGATTATAAGTCCCTTGTATCTTCTTGATTTTAACGTGAATTAAGCCGTTCTTTAATAATTAGTCACCCACTTTATGCCTTTTTTTATTCCATGATTTCTTATGATTTTGTATTTTCATGACAGTTTATTGTGATTTTTTTTATATTTTAAACATGGTGCTTAAAACAAAACAGCGTATACTTTAGTTTTATCTTTCAATTTTAATTGATTGATCAATATTTTAAATTATGTGGTAAAGATGGTAAATATTGGTTTTATTTCTTGTTGGCAGGATATACCATTGTTGCTAATGAACTCGAGTGTTGCTCATCCAAAAGACCTTATCCTCACCAGGATATTAGCCCCACCCCTCTGTATTCGACCCTCTGTCGTTTCCGATCTCAAGTCGGGCACGTAAGTATTTCCATCAGTTAACTTTTCTTTCATCAGCATAACAAAGTAATGAAAAGTGTTTATTTTTCTAGGAAGTATATGTTAAGTAACTATTTCACAGATTTTATTTCATATTTGTACCATTTTGTTGAATTGTACATGTATTTGTTGATTTAATTGGACATTGATATACACGACTGCTGATAGATGATTCTATTTCAGGAATGAGGATGATGTAACGATGAAGCTCACAGAGATTATATTCCTTAATGATGTAATACAGAAACACAGAGCCACTGGTGCAAAGATGCAGATGATAATGGTTTGTTTATTAAAGCTGTTTTCTGTCCAAGAGATTTTGGAAAGGAAGCTCTTGGAGCAATGCCTGTTGGGATAGCCAACATGCTTTCAACCTTTGACCTCAGTTCCAGGAATCAGTACATGTGACCTATTATGGTCATGTGATTAATGTTTTCAAAATACCACTAGAGCTATTTTCGGACACCTTATCTTTTTATAGAGACATAACAAGAGCTGGCAGGCCAAAATAAACTTGGAATATAGTTAAAATCTATATACTGTTTTATTTTAATATTTCTTGATTTGAGAGTTTTGTACTATGGGATTTTACTGAACTCTAGCATTGGTACTACACTGAATGCCTTGGAAACTACAGTGGAATGATGTTATAGTTTGTGAATAACTGAAATCAATGTAAATAGGTGGATATGAAAGGGTTATTAGTATAGTTATGTGATCCAGAATGCCGGATTTGCTTGAATCGTGTGTCGGATCATATGAGTGCATAGCACACGTATGATCCAGTCGCCATGAGAGCAAATCCAGCTTACGGATCACAAAGATATACTAATAATCCTTTTGCCGCTTGTCTGCGCAAATAAACTGAATTAAAATGACATTTTAAGCATAAAATTGAAGAAAAACTTTTTTTAGTGCAAAAGATGCGTTGTGTGCGATGTTATTAACGTAGTGTATTTTTCAGCCAGTTGAATGCACCCTTACAAATAGTCGCACAGTGCAGATTGCATGTACATACAATACAGATTTTTTTCTGTCTGGCCAAAATTGATGGTTGAATAAACTAAAGACAGCATTTTTGATAGAATATTTATAGGTACATAATAAAATATATAACTGCTCAGTGCTCAGTGTAAATTTGATTTAATTGGCCGCATTTACTTATCAAGTTAATAATCTTGTCTTACCATTGTAATATATTAGTGACATGTTTGCAATATTTATACAAAAATAATCCTTACACAAACTATGCAGTTGAACAACCTGGCACTGATTGTAGCCTAAAATGAAGAAAATAGCAATGTTTGTTATCCTGTAGGATTATTTAAGTCACTTGTCTTGACCAATTTTGAAAAATCTCATAATTTACATAGAACTTTTTAGAAACTTGATTGTTTATCACAGTGTGGCAAGGTCAGGAAGCTGTAGCATGTCATGTAAGGTGTGTTTTTCAGCAGTTTTATCTGCCTGTCTAGAGAAACTTGAAAGAAGTATACCTTCTCAGTTATTGTCAATGATTTGAGATTTCAAATGGGTTTATATTGTGGAATTGTTTTCTTTAAAATTGGTTAATGCTAGTTTTGTTTTTAAAGGTGTCATTGTTTTCATTTTAGAATTGTATCATCTTTTATAGAAATTGACAAGTGTTAAATATTGATTGATTCACAATTTAGATGATTATCCAAAAGTGTTAAATAATTTTTGATAAAGGGAGGTAATTCAGTAATTGAAATGGAAAAAATGACCAATGGTTACTATACAAAAGCATGGCATTTGTCATTATAATCTATTTGTCTGTCCGCCTGTCTGCGTTTTTTTATGCCCCCAAAGATGGGTATATTAAAATTGCACCATCCGTCCCCCCTCCATTTTTTTTCTTGACCAAGCTGCAACTTTGTTTTGTGTTAAGAGATTTTCAAATCATATGGCACAAATGTTCAGCACATCAAGAGGACATGTCACACACAAGACCTACATCCCTACCTCAATGGTCAAGGTCAGTTTACATGTTAGAAAATCCACTTTCTAGTCTGGACTGTAACATTGTCATGCATTGAAGGTGTTTAAAATAACTTGGCACAATTGTTCAGCACACGAAGACGACATGTAGCGTACAACACCCACAACCCTACCTCAAAGGTCAAGGTCACACTTAGAGTTTAAAGGTAATTGAATCCTGTATACATATTAACTTCGTCATGCATGGAAGGATTTTAGAATTACATGGCACAATTGTTGAGCACATAGAGATGACGTAATAGCTCTTGTTTTGCCATACATATAACAATCCAAAATGTAGGCTACAGTATCATCTGTTATTTGAAATTTATTTTTGTACTCAAAATATGTAAAATTTACATACACATGGATAAGCTGTGGTATTCACATTGATCACATCAGTATGTTAAGAGATTATGTTCTTTTTGTATTAAACCACAGACATAATGACGTGTTATTTGATATTACAGGAAGACTGGGATTTTTTACAACTACAAGTGGCCCTGCTCTATAACAGTGAAACTTCGGGAATACCATTACATATGCAGGTAGTATTGCTTATTAAATACATTGATATAAACATATTTTGATATATGAATTTCTGAAGAAAAGGGGAGCTATCCTAGTTGTGTCTGCATTGGCATCACACCTTGGTTAAGTTTTCTGTATAACCCCGTCTTTTTGTCAAATTCCCTATACAGTAGAAATTGCTTTGAAACTTACGATGTTCATTTACCATCGTTACCTCCATCCACAGACAATAGAACAAAACTCTGTCAAGGTTTTTGTCAGAATTATGGCCCTTTTTCGACTTAGAAAATACAATGAATCTTGATAAATTCCTCTTACTGACTTAACCCTCTAAGGTATTGATGTGAAATTTGGAATACTTGTTTGCCTCATGACCCCCATTTATAGGCAAGAGAAGGTAACTCTGTCAAGGATTTTGTTTGGATTTTGGCATATTATTGACTTTGAATATTGGTTTAGTTTTTCTGACCTGTCCACTTATTGACTTAACCATTTGAGACATTACTTTGAAAGTTAGAATACTTATGTACCATCATGACACACATTTGTAAGCAAGAGTAGATAGCTCTGTCAAATATATTTTTGTATTGTGCTTAAAAATTCTTAGTAAAGGTCTTGTGTTCAAGGCACAGTCATGTACATACAAATGTATCTCAGTAACCACTTGAAGTATTAATTTGAAACTTTGCTGTTGTATTCAGAGGTATCAAAGCATATAGATTCTTATAACAGCCCTTATTTACACAAATTCTTACAGACAGCTCTCGTAAAATCAAGGTGAAAAGGTGATTTCGGTGTTTGTTTTTTCATTTCAGCCAAAGAAATACACCAGAGGTTTTGTACAGCGATTGAAAGGAAAACAGGGACGTTTCCGTGGCAACCTCTCAGGCAAGAGAGTGGACTTTTCTGGAAGGACAGTTATCTCCCCTGATCCTAACATGGGTATTGACCAGGTACAGGGGCATTTTTATTGAAGAGTTAAATGTAAACATGATAGTGGCTACAAATACACTTGAAATTTTTTGACTGTGTAAGTAGTTAGTAATTTGTGTGTCTTATTTTCAGGTTGCCGTTCCAATACATGTTGCCAAGGTGATGACCTATCCAGAGAAGGTCAATCAAGCAAACATTGAATTGATGAGAAAACTGATTGTCAATGGATGTGATGTCCACCCTGGTGCTAACTTTATACAGCAGTTACATACGAATGTCAAAAAGTATGTTAAACTATCACCTATTGTACTGAAGTTTTTAAACCCTTGCAGAAAATAGATTATACTGTAATCACCCAGGTGGTCGGACATTTATATTACATTTTGCAAAGGATTGCAATGAATACTGGTACACATTAACACTATGATTAGTTAATGTGCAATACACTATTTCTATTGGTATCAATCAAGGTTTTGTGGATTTATGCCCCTTTGAACATAGATTTTTCTATGGGATGAATTTCATATAGCAAGGGTAGCTTGTGGAGCAAACTTTTCCTTCATTTTTTTTTTCAAAGATTTGCTTTGAATATTGGTACAAAAAATCACTATGAATAGCAGGCTTGTGCATATCCATCAGATGCTATGCTTTTAATTCACACATTATTCTGTGATAAAGGGCCATTGCTGGGGTATAAAATCACATTGATGAACTGATGATAGCTCTAGTTTCTTTATCTTATGTAAAATATTACATAAAAAGACAACATTCCAACCGGAGTTAAGCAACAACCTGACATATGCAACATCTCTATATTTTTATCCTGATTTAAGAGACCATCTGTCTTAAGAGACCACAAGTTCTGTATCCACTATGTGTTCACTTAAGACAGGTGTGACTGTATTTTGTTCAGTCACACCATTTTTTATAGCTGTTTATTTTCTGTTCTTCTATTGTTCAACATTAATTTTAAGTAAGGTAATTAATAGTGAAGTCTAATGTCTTTGATAATTAATTCATTTGCAGTTACTTTCTTAGGTTGCATACTGTAAAATGCATATATGATACATGTAGTAATTTTGTAGATTTTTACGCTATGGTAATCGAGAGAAGATAGCCAAAGAGTTGAAACTAGGTGATGTTGTAGAAAGACACATGATGGATGGTGATATTGTCCTCTTCAACCGGCAGCCATCACTACACAAACTTAGTATTCAAGCCTTCTTTGTGAGCAGTTTTTATTTACATCTAGAAAGAAACAAAGATTATGAAAATAAATACGCAAAAAATGATTTTAAATGTGATATTTATTTTTGTTCAATCTTATTGAAGATTGAAAATGACTACTAATACAAATTTAACTGGCATGAAATTGTCTTCATTTAGTGTAAAAAATGATGCATTTTTGCAAATTAAAACAAGTTACAAGTTTTGAAGGTATGTGAAAAGAGCAACTGTCTGAAACGTATTGTGATAGAACTGAAAAAGGAAGTGTTGCAACAGCTTTGTGGTATGTTGGTTTTGTTACATCTAAGGCCAGGGCTAACCTACTGAATGTTTATGTTACTGTTTTCAGGCCAAAGTTAAGCCTCACAGGACATTTCGCTTTAATGAGTGTTGTTGTAATCCATTCAATGCTGATTTTGATGGTGATGAAATGAATCTGCATCTCCCTCAGACGGAGGAAGCAAAAGCTGAGGCTATCATACTGATGGGGGTAAGCTATTTTAATATATCAGCCCTTTTTTTTGTACATTAAGACCAGTGTCTTAAGTAATAACACTTCTTAGGCCAGTCAACAATATCTTGCCTTTAACTGGCTGGAATTGAGACCAGCTTAAAACTGACCAAGAGCCTGAGATTTAAATGTTTGATATCGCAGTGATCTCTTCTGGTGTGTGTGTTGTCTATACCACTGTTTTGCATGATCAAACCATTGCTCACAAGTTCACAACACCTGTTTCCTTATTTAAGTATCTGATGAACTTTCTTAGCCAAATTAGAATATAGTTGTCAATACTTTTAAAAGGTTGACTGATATTCCTCTACCAGCAAATGATACTGGTTTCCAAGTAGTTTCCGGACCGAAATCAAACATTTTTGCCTATAACATGCGAACAAAATACTGTAGAAACGTGAAATTTTCTCAGAATAAAGCTAGGTTCTTTGTTGACATCCTACTGTTTTCGATGATATAATTTCGCCTGTAACATGCATAAGAAAGAGGCCTAAAAGGGGGCATTAAGTCAATGCAGCATGAAATAAGAAGGTCCGGAAAACTACTTGGGTTCGGAAACTACTTGGAAACCAGTATAGTAGGTGGAATGTGAAGAAATGACTGACATGTTTGCTTACAGTTGATACTCTTATCAGCTCTGTCACATTTTTGTACATGTATTCATCATAACACTTTTGCATTTCAGTCTAAATCTAATATTGTCACTCCAAGAAATGGGGAACCATTAATAGCTGCAATTCAAGACTTCATAACAGGTAACGTACAGTACAGTTGTTTTCTATTTAATTTTCTTGTCCATTTCATTAGTATGTTTATATTTCAGTAAACTTCAAGTAACTACATGTAAATTCTTTTTGTGTATCTCTTCAGTGTTTATTAACTTACACTGGCATTGACTTTTTAAAGTTTGCAATCTGATAGCTTTGTAGTTAACCTGTAATATCAAACTTTAGATTAATGCTGTCAGTTGTCAAAATCATCACAACGTTCTTTGGAATATTCAGTGATTCTGTAATGACAGAGGTCTTGTAATTTCAGGTGGTTATCTTATTACCCAGAAGGATGTATTCTTTGGCCGTGCTCGCACATGTCAGCTCATTGCGTCAATGTTGGCATCAGATGATGAAAGAGTCAAGATAGATCTCCCTCCACCTTGTATATGGAAGGTAAGACTGCTATCTTATACAAAATCATTAGTGTCATTGGTTTTAATCTGTCGGAGATAGCATTCAAAACGTGTCAAAACAGATATTTTTTTATTTTTGTGCTTCATGGAAAAGTTTTTGTTAGAGGCCATGTTCAAAAGAATTTGTTATGTCCTAATTTCATGCCATTTGTGTGTTGCCCTTTGGAGGAAAGGGAATGCATAGGGATTTCTTTGTCTGTCCGTCTGTAGTCTGTCTGTCACAAAACTTAACGTTGGCTATAACTTTGCCATTTCTTAAGATTTCTTCTTCAAACTTCCAAATTGTATTGCTTATGACAAAAGGGTTGCGATGCCGTCAAATTTTGAAGGTCAAGGTCATATTTGACAGAGTAATACCCCTTTTTGTACTTGGTTTTTGTCACGAAAATTTAATGTTGGCTTTAACTTTGCCATTTCTTATGATTACAAATTGTATTGCTTATGACAAAAGGGTCATGATACCGCCAAATTTTGTAGGTCAAGGTCATATTTGACAGAGTTATGCCCCTTTTTAGCTCGACTATTCGGAGAATATGGAGAGCTATTACAGTCACTTGTGTGTCGGCGTTGCTTCTTTGGTTAAAGTTTTGCCTGCTAAGTACTATCATGCACATATCTCAGTAACCACTTATGATATTGACTTGAAACTTTGTTCATGTCTTTAGGGGTGTCATACAATCAAGGCAGATAACTCTTGAAAAAATTTATTACAAATTATGGCCCTTGTTTGACTTTGAAAATATGGTTAAAGTTTTGCCTGCTAGGTACTATCATGCACATATCTCAGTAACCACTTATGATATTGACTTGAAACTTTGTCCATGTCTTTAGGGGTGTCATACAATCAAGGCAGATAACTCTTGAAAAAATTTAGTACAAATTATGGCCCTTGTTTGACTTCGAAAATTTGGTTAAAGTTTTGCCTGCTAGGTACTATCATGCACATATCTCAGTAACCGCTTATAATATTGACTTGAAACTTTGTTCATGTCCTTAGGGGTGTCATACAATCAAGGCATATAACTCTTGAAAAAAATTTAGTACAAATTATGGCCCTTGTTTGACTTTGAAAATTTGGTTAAAGTTTTGCCTGCTAGGTACTATCATGCACATATCTCAGTAACCACTTATGATACTGACTTGAAACTTTGTTCATGTCTTTAGGGGGTGTCATACAATCAAGGCAGATAACTCTTGAAAAAATTTAGTACAAATTATGGCCCTTGTTTGACTTTTGAAAATTTGGTTAAAGTTTTGCCTGCTAGGTACTATCATGCACATATCTCAGTAACCACTTGTGATATTGACTTGAAACTTCGTTAATGTCTCTAGGGGTGTCACACAGTCAAGTCAGATAACTCTTGTATAAATTTAGTACTAATTATGGCCCTTGTTTGACTTTGAAGATTTGGTTAAAGTTTTGCCTGCTAGGTACTATCATGCACATATCTCAGTAACCACTTATGACATTGACTTGAAACTTTTTTAATGTCTTAAGAGGTGTCACACAGTCAAGACAGATAACTCTTGTTTAAATTTAGTGCAAATTATGGCCCTTGTTTGACTTTGAAAATTTGGTAAAGTTTTGCATGCAAGGTACTATCATGCACATATCACAGTAACCACTTATGGTAGTTATATCAAACCTTGCAATAGTGTTCAGGGTAAATTTTGTATCAAACAATTAATTTACCAAAAATTAAATCTATAGTTATAGATTTTGACTTTTTTTATGATTCAACTTTCCTAGTTTATACTTAATAGTTAGCAGAATTTTGTTTTGCTATTACACTGATAAAAGTTTTGTTTTATTAGCAAACACCCACAATAGTCGAGCGTGCTGTCTTATGGACAGCTCTTGCAGGGTTCTCGGAAACGCTTAAATCCGCGTATTTGTACGCATACTTTTCCCAAAAGGACGCTAAAAAATCCGACAATGATTCCACGGGACGATACAATTTCCGTGAAACGCGTGCCCCCGATTCATGACAATATACAAGACACGATTTGACAGCTGATGAAAGATAAATCTGTGTACCCGTTTCGCGCGTTAAACCAATAAGTATAGGTTATAGGTCTATATTACAGGAATAAACAAATTTATTGCGAGGGAGCGTCAGCGAACCGATGCAATAAGTTTGTTTATTCCTGTAATATGGACCTATAACCGGCTTACAGTTTTCCCATCTACAGACAATATTTGTATTGAAATATATAGAGATTAAGGGCGGAGCTTAGCTCAGTGATGTCACAGTCTCACTTATTGGAAAAATAAGTGAAATAATTATTTTCATATTGGAGATATTGAGTCAATATGGAGAATACAATTAGCTTTTTTGAATGAAATAGGGCCATTTGATTGGATTGGAAAGTAGGGCAAACTGTAAACACGCGTGGTGTTTTCCAATACTTGATTGACAGGTGTCGTGTGTAATTGTGTTTATGTAGACATGCGACAATTTATATATTGAACTAACATCATTTTATGCCTTTGTAAAGAAAAGGCCGAATATTTTAATTGTGATAATTGGATTAAATCAGGTTGTCGCGTATTTGCAGAGGAGTGACCGAAAATTAGCGAGTTTGCACAATGATAACCTTTGTTTTTCGGAAACGTTACAAATTAAAAAGACATAATCATTGCTCAATTTTTAATATTGTTTCAACAATGGAAACATTTTGAGATATATACGATCGGCGTTTGAGCATTTTACACAGTTAGACTAGCCCAACAACTGTAATTGTGCGCCAGGACTTTTTGCTTTATACGACGGCCGCGTAAACACAGACATCTATGTAATCAGTTTGCAAAATCGGTCGGTCTTGCAGTCGATATATTTAGGTTACTCTTAGACTAGATCAAATAACTTTGGACAAAATGGGCATAAAAGGAAATGCCCGACCGACGATTCTGAAAGTGAAAAATCGGTGAAAAAAGATAGAAATGTATGGAATGATTCATGGTATGGGACATTTCCTTGTATTGAAAAAGTGACTCATAATGATAGTATAGCAATCTGTGCGTGGTGTAGAGTCAAAACGCACGAGTGCTTATTAAGCATAAGAGTAATGAATCAGATTACTAAATAAGCACTTTCTTTTTGCTATAAAAATATCAATATTTCGACTCTGATACACTGGCATTGCTTATAGCTTGTTTTGTATATATTTTGCATATTTTCATATTTGAAAACAATACTGTTGAAAAAAAAAACACACACTTATGTTTCCTTGTGTTATCCCAGGCAATCTATTTATATCATACCATTGCAATACTGTTAATTTATACATTCATGTAGAAGCCAATCTTCGTTTTGGGTCAGCGCGCTGTACTTAAAAACATGGGACTCCAACATTTTCAGATGGGACTCCTATTTTTTCTGACATAGGAGTCCTGGACTCCTACTTTCAAAATCCTACAGAGAACCCTGTCTTGTTGTACTTAGATTTTGTCACAAAATTATTAGTTATTCTGACAAAGTGGAAGAGGGTGACACAAGTTTTCTACTGAACACCCATCTAGTAATTATTTAAGGAAACTATAAATGAATAGCATTGTCATATGGTCATATGGTTTATTCCACATCCGAGGCCCACATCTACAGAACAAACCTAGCTCTTAGCTCTTATATCAGTATTGTGTCCCTTGGTTCATATTGATGCAAAGTTGCACTAACTGATGTAGCATGTAATTTCAATGCATTGATACATTTTTACCCTGTTTACAGCCCACCAAGCTGTGGTCAGGAAAGCAGATATTCGGTGTGTTACTTCGGCCCAACAAGCAGGATCCAGTCAAAGCCAATCTGAGAACGAAAGGAAAGAATTACAGCTCTGGAGAAGACATGTGTGCCAATGATTCATGTAGGTTTACTTTTAACTTATTGATTAATTGCTGTCTTTTACCAAAAATGCAAAAGAACAGTGAAATTGATTGCCTAAAGGTTGATGTGAATATTGTACAATTTGCTATATACCTAAGTACTGCATACATAATGCATACAGAATTATGTTCCCATCATATCTTTTGCTCTGGAGGAGCCTCATAGATCTTCTGGAGGGACCTCATAGATCTTCTGGATGGGCCTCATAGATCTTCTGGAGGGGCCTCATAGATCTTCTGGATGGGCCTCATAGATCTTCTGGAGGGGCCTCATAGATCCAGTACCATCCTGATGTGCCTTAGATGGTAGTGAAGACACCGTGGGACTGTATTATACCATGGTTTGTTACAGAGTGCCAAACTGGACTGGTACATCTGTCTTCAGCTCTCTGGGATTTTTATGCCCTTGCCATTCGAAGAATGGTACGAAGAATGGTAGAAGGGCATAACGTGTTACCCCTGTCCGTGCAAATTTTAGTTTCTGATCAAGAACTTTTGAAATGTTGCATGGATTTTATTTAGAGTTTACATATAAGTTTATGATTATGAAACATTGGTCAAGTTCAGTTTTGGTTACAATGATAGTCCCTTTCTAACTTAAATTTTGGCAAAATGGTGGTTTCTGATCTATAACTGATGAAAGGTTGTGTGGATTTTATTCAGAATTTACATGTAGGTTCAGAAAGAGATGTTAATGCTGGCTATGTGTTGTTTTACTTTTAGTTGTTGTGATCCGGAATAGTGAGTTGTTGTGTGGCTCTATGGACAAGGGAACTCTGGGTGGAGGATCCAAGAATAATATATTCTATGTGATACTGCGAGACTATGGAGAGATTTATATAGCTAAATGTCTCGCAAGGCTTGCCAGGCTGTGTCCAGCTTATCTAAGTAAGTATGTGTGTCAAATTTCGAGTTGATGAGATCTAGTTTGCATGAAAGGAGACATTTCTTTTGGAGTGTGGTCTTATTGGAGAAATGTTTTCTGTTTATATGCGATATGCTTACTGACCTTGCATTTGATTGACTTTTGTTTTGTTTCTTTGTTTTGAAATATCCTGTAAACTTCAGTTGAGCAGGTTTTATTAAACTTATCTATTTACTTGGTTGGATGTAAAAATAAAAGACAGACAAATTTTTAATGCTTCCAGTTCCATCCCAACAAATTCATTCTAGGGTTGTACATAACATGACTGTGTCAGGAAACAGGCAGATGTATACAAACTTGCTATGCTACTGAATAGAATATGTTTTACACGTAGTACGAGACAGGCACTAGTGCAGATTAACTTTACACGTGTTAATTTCCAAACAGTAATGTAAACTAAAACATTTTATCCAGGTAATCGAGGATTTTCAATTGGTATTGGTGATGTGACACCCGGTTATGGTTTACTGAAGGCAAAGTTCCAGCTGCTGGATGATGGGTAATATATTCATCACAACATCTACCCTGAAAACACACAGTTTGTTTGCACTTGCTCCACATGTTTGCAAAAAGAAATGGAGTTTTAGTTATCCACTTGCAGCTTACATTTTACATGCGTGAAGCAAAGGATAGATGACAATGGCTTTTCAGACTTGTTAATTGGTTTATGAAGTCAAAATTCGGCCCAGAATCGAAAAATGGAAGATTATTGAAGCCCTGATAATAGGTGTAGGAAATTTCACCAGAATCTAGATAGAACATACCTAAAGCCTTTTTTGGTTGACTTTTCAAAGAAATGGGGAGCTTTCCTACTTGGCGTCTGTGTTGGTAAATCGCCTTGGTCAAGCTTTTTTTACCACCCGGCTTTCTTTCAAAACCGACATTTTTTTGAAACTTACAATACTTATTTACCATCATTACCTCCATCAACAGACAAGAAATCATAACTCTGTCAAGGTTTTTGTCAAAATTATGGCAATTTTTCGACTTGATACATTGAAACTTGGTAAAATCCACTTATTGACTTAACTCTGACTTGTTTGCATCATGACCCCCATCTGTAGGCAAGAGAAGGTAACTCTATCATGGCTTTGACTTAACTGTTTGAAATGTTACTTTTAAAGTTGGAATACTAGTTTACAATCATGATTCCTAGATGTAGGCAAGAGAAGGTAACTCTGTCAAGGAGTTCGTTTGATTTATGGCCATTTTCGACTTGTTTAAACTGTTCACACTTGTTCTTTTCTTGACTTAACCGTTTGAGATACTACTTTGAAAGTTGGAATACTTATGTACCATCCTGACACATATCTGTAAGCAAGAGTTGATAACTCTGTAAATTATTGAGAGTAAGCTGTATTCCAATAACTTATGTTTTATCTATACTTTACACTGCCAATATCACATCCACAATGAAATGCAATTTGAACTGTATTTTCAGTTACTCTAAGTGTGACCGTTACATCAAGGATTTAGAAGAAGGCAAACTGACCACACAGCCAGGCTGTACAGTGGAGGAGACTCTAGAGGTATGATCCTTCATTACAGCTATATTACGTCTGCAAGCAGCATGCAAGCCTTAGAGGTGAGCGATGGTGTAGAGGTTAAGTAGCCAGCCGCTCGTCGCTTAAGTTGCGGGTTCGAGCCCCACTGGGGTCACGACAATACATCCTCTTATGACACCAGTACTGGTTTTTCCAGGAAGCGGACTCGAGAGTGACTCGATAAGCTAGAAGCTTTCTTCACAATCAAGCTAAAATAAATTAGTATAAACTATAAACTAAGCCTTAGTTGTCCTACATAGTGTTTGAGATTGTTAGACTGTCACATTGGTTGAATATTTTTGAAGTATTTCATAGTAGATTCTGTTGTTTGGACTTCACTAAAATATTCCTTTATGCAACATTACTACACTAAATAAAAAGCATGCAAAAATATGATTGTAAGTGCTTTGATATCATTTAAAGTTCTTTTTATGTTTCCAGGCTGTAATTCTACGAGAGTTATCAGTGATTCGTGACCATGCTGGAAAAGCATGTCTGCGTGAGTTACACTTTAGTAACAGCCCTCTTACCATGGCTGTATGTGGATCCAAGGGTAAATATTTTGTAAATGTAATGTTAACTGAACATGGTACTATGAGAGTTTATTTATATATCACTTTTGTATCTTGTGCCAGCTTGAATTTTGCAAGTGCTTAAAGTCTTAGAAACACATTGCACAACAAAATCAGTAGAAAAAATTTCATTGGTTAGCCATAGGTGTTTGTGAGCACATACAGTGGTATTGATACTGCTCTATGTTGGTTAATGTTAATGAACATTTATTCCATTTTCTGTTACAAGTGAAAGTACACAACTATATGTAACAGTTACATAGACAAGAGTTATACATACTATGTAAACAAATACTTACATACTTTTTGAAACATATGTGTAACTTTAGTTCAATATCAAATGTTGGCAATTAACTTTATGCTACAGGGCACTAGGCAATATTGTAATATTTTCTCATTACAGGGTCATTCATCAACATCTCACAGATGATAGCATGTGTGGGACAGCAGGCAATCAGCGGAAAACGAGTTCCTAACGGTTTTGAGGATCGAGCATTACCTCACTTTGAGAGACATTGTATGTATAGAATTGTATTTATACCCCCAAAACGAAGTTTAGGGGGGTATATAGGAGTCACCCGGTGGTTGGTCGGTCGGTTGGTCGGTTGGGTGTTTGCAGGTGTCGGCTGGTCAGGGTCGGTCTGTTGCATTTTCCTTGTCCGAGCATAACTTGAAAACTACTTGTTGGAATTCAATACAACTTCATACAATGATCAAGCACATTGAGAGGAAGTGCAGTGCACAAGAACTATAACTCCATCTTGACTAATTACAGAGTTATTGCCCTTTGTTACTTTTCCTTGTCTGGTGCATAACTTGAAAACTACTGATTGGAATTCAATATAACTTCATACAATGGTCAAGCACATTGAGAGGAAGGCCAGGCAGAACAAGAACCATAACTCCATCTTGACTAATTACAGAGTTATTGCCCTTTGTTACTTTTCCTTGTCCGGAGCATAATTTGAAAACTACAAGTTGGAATTCAATACAATTTCATACAATGATGAAGCACAATGAGAGGAAGTGCAGTGTACAAGAACCATAACTCTATCTAGAATATTTTCAGAGTTATTGCCCTTTTTTTATTTTTTCTTCTCCAGAGCATTACTTGAAAACTACTGGTTGGAATTCAATATAACCTCATACAATGGTCAAGTACATTGAGAGGAAGTGCAGTGCACAAGAACCATAACTCCATCTTGACTCATTACAGAGTTATTGCCCTTTGTTACTTTACCTTGTCCAGAGCATAATTCGAAAAGTACTAGTTGGAATTCAAAACAACTTCATACAATGGTCAAGCACAATGAGAGGAAGTGCAGTGCACAGGAACCATAACTCAATCTTGACTCATTACAGAGTTATTGCCCTTTGTTACTTTTCCTTGTCCGGAGCATTATTCGAAAACTTCTGGTTGGAATTTAATACAACTTCATAAAATAGTCAAGCACAATGACAGGAAGTGCAGTGCGAAAGAACAATAACTCTATCTTGACTCATTTCAGAGTTATTGCCCTTTGTTACTTTTACTTGTCCGGAGCATTATTTGAAAACTACTGGTTGGAATTCAATACAACTTTATACAATGGTCAAGCACAATGAGAGGAAGTGCAGTGTACAAGAACCATAACTCTATCTTGACAAATTACAGAGTTATTGCCAAGAACAATATCTCTTTTTAGTTTGTTTGCAAGGTATTCTGTTACTACGAACTTTCTCAGTTTATAAAGCAGTCTTTTGGGTATTAATCACATTTAGTGATAGCTCTAGTTAAGTTTTTAAAAAGTGGAATGTTTGAAAATATTTACAAGTCCAGACATTGATTTTTTAGCTCACCTGAGCTTGAAGCTTATTCAGTCAAAATGGCTGTGTATTCTGGTGAGCGATATAGGGCAATCATGGCCCTCTTGTTAACAATTACAATCATTAGTCTGCTGTGGAATATTACCGTAACTGTGTGCAGGGTGCATTTATTTTTAGGGTTAACAAAAAATCTTGCAATATCAAACTTGTCCTTTCAGAATATATGAAATATTTATACTTATTACCCTAAGATCATCTCATTTGGCATTAATTAGATGTTTGACAATATCAAATGTACCATGAACAATATCCAAGAAAATTAAACTGTGCCAAAAGATCATCTGAAAGAAAAAAATATTGCCTTTTTATATTGAATATCTGACATACATTTTGTATCACCTTTTTGTTGCTTCGAACAGCCAAAGATCCATCAGCTAGAGGGTTCGTACAGAACAGTTTCTACAGTGGTTTGACTCCCACTGAGTTCTTCTTCCACACAATGGGAGGTAGAGAAGGTCTTGTAGATACAGCTGTAAAAACTGCAGAAACTGGCTATATGCAAAGACGTCTAGTCAAGGTGGGTCATCTGTCACATGATGTAACTTTAGTATATTCAAGCAGAGAGTTTACAGCAATAGAGAGCACTGTTATTACTTTCAAGGGCATACTCGGTTAACAATCACACTTAATACTACTCTTCATTGTGAATATATGATTTGCTTTAATGTTGTGTTTAAGTCTTGTGCCTGGAACATTGCTGTCATAATCGTTCGGTTATTTGTAGTCTTGATCTTCTGAAATTTTGTATGTGACTCAGTTTATTATAAGAGGATTTAATTTATACTAATTTATTTTAGCTCACTTGGGAAGAAAGCTTGTAGCTTATCTAGTCATTGCGAGTCTGCTTCCTGGAAAAACCAGTACTGGTGTCATATGAGGAAGTATGGTCGTGACCCCAGTGGGGCTCGAACCCGCAACCTCTGGGATAAGAGGCCAAAACCTTAACCTCTACACCAACGCTCCACATCATTCTGTCAGTGTAATTCATAGCACAATGAATGTTCAGTAATTTAAACTGTCACAATGACCGTTCAAAATCAGTAGCGGTATATCATCCTATCCTATTACTTGTTCTTCATTTTCATAACTCTTGCTTGTGTGCATTTTAGTATAATGAAGTCACACTGTTACTTTGTAGAGTTTAGAGGATCTGTGTTCCCAGTATGATCTGACAGTACGTAACTCCACCAGTGATATTGTACAGTTTGTGTACGGAGCAGACGGACTAGATCCCGCGTGTATGGAGGGTAAAGACCGACCTTTAGACTTCCGGAGAGTGTACGACCATGTCAGGGTAAGCTAAAATTAACATTTTCTGTAATGTCATGAATACTGTATGATAAGTTGGTTTTCATTGTATGATAAAAAAGAAATTGTTGATAGCTATAAAAGTGCATTTTCATTCCTCTTTTTAGAGAAATAGAACCTTTGAGAATGTTCAATAATTCAGACAATTTGCACTAGGTTGATAAACTTATGGAATTAAACATAAATACTACCGCCTGTATTTTCTTATGACATGTGTTTTTAGTTCTTACCACTTGATTTACCATGTAATTATTCTTTCTTAAGGCGTGCATTAATACAGAATGCAGATCGGAGCCTTCATTGCGGGGACAAGAATTCGTCAGTGCAATAGAGGATACCCTAAGCCAGCGTAAATATGACATGTGCAGCGAAGACTTTAAAAGGGAGCTAAGGTATAGAGAATTTTTTTTAAGTTACATTATAATTTATAAACGCTTTTGTACTTCATAACTGTTACAGTTGTCAGTATTAGCTGTGTTCATTACGGACAAGATAAGGAAGTTGTGGTAGTATAGTGTAGGGGTAGAGTGTAGGGCTCCTAACTAAGAGGTTACGGTTTTGAATCTTGTCGATGGAATTTGAATAGAACCTTCAGAATCAGCTTTGTCTGTTCAGAATGCCAGGAAGAAGTCAGCTGCAAGAATTTATATCTTCAATTGATGTTTTTTTCAGGTTGATTAGCAGTGTTAATTTTTACTGTGCTTATTTGGTATATGCATCATAATGGTTAATGTTTGTGTAATTTTAGGGATTTTTCTCAGGAAGTAGCAGCGAGAATCGACGAATTGAGAAACAAGTTTCAAGTGAAACCTTCAGGAGAATCTATTCCAGGTATTGCAATATAAATACAGCATCAAGATTTATACAGATCTATGGTTTTAAATTTATGTTGATTAAAATAACATTTCAGAAAACCCTTCATGATTGTTTTAAGAAAATTTCTGTGTAAATTTGATTTAATGTTTTAAATATAATATTATCTGTGACTAGATTAAGTATTTTGTTACCTTATATTGCAGTATTTTATCAGTTAGAGAGAGTAACAAAGACCCAGGTGAAGATGTTTTTAGACTGTTGTAAAGACAAGTACATGAGGGCATGTATAGAGCCAGGTTTGTAACACATTTGTACATAAGGGAATAAATAGAACCTGTTATTTAACTCATGTGTACATGAGGGAATGTATAGAATGGGGTATTTAACAGACAAGTACATGAGAGAATGAATGGAACCAGATACGTAACGGACATGTACATAATGGCATGTATAGAACCAAATATGTCACAGACGTGTACATGAGGGCATGTGTAAAACCATGTATATAACTGCACTTTACATGAGAACATGTATATGTCTGCCCTGTTAGCTCAGTCGGTAGAGCACAAGACTTGTAATCTCGGGGTAGTGGGTTCGATTCCCGTGGCTGACCAACTAAAATTACTAGCCGTCTTTTGGATGAGACTTCAAAACTGAGGTCCCATGTATGGGTGCTATACACCTGGCATGTATAAGAACCAGGGGTGTCTCTGGAATTGAGACGCTTTCTGTATCTTGCACTATCTAAAATAACTAAGCTCTTCTGGGGGCGTTTGTCAAGTGGGAAACTGGTACCAACGATAAAGCTCATATAGATGATACAAACATGTATACAATCGGGTATTTAACTGCACAATGCATGGGGGCATGTAAAGAGTCAGTAAGTTACTTACAGATGTCACTATGTTAAAACTTTTCGTAACAGTACCACCTTGTTTATACACAAAAGCAGTGGTTTAGAATTGAAGTGTGCAAATTGGAAAGAATGCAAACAATGAATTAAGCTTTTAACGAAATGATGCTTTATTTGTGCAATAAAAACCTGTGAAGATTACAGTCCGCTTTATTAACAGCGTAGCAGTTTACTGTATCGAGAAATGAACGTGTAAAACAATGTTAACCTGACATGTATATGCTGTAGGGACTGCAGTTGGGGCCGTGTGTGCTCAGAGTATTGGGGAACCGGGAACTCAGATGACTCTGAAAACCTTCCATTTTGCCGGTGTTGCCTCAATGAGTATCCTTTTTTTACGCTACTGCGATGTCAGAGCGGTACAGATGCCACCACCAGTTTAAAGTTACATTACTCTTCAAAATGGTCACATTTTCTATAGTTAAGAATGATGCTCAAAATAAGTTAGTTTTATTTCATGCTAACTAATGAAATACTGTGTTTTATCAGTGAAATAAAGAGTGATGATATACTAGTAGATATCATATCAGTCACAGTGTCGGTGATATATAGGTCTGCCGTAACTACTTTTTAAGAAGTGCATATAGATAATTTTGCTTTTGTTTTAATAGCTGGCATAAAAGAAAAAGAAAATTTGTTTGTTTTGAGTGGACATGAAATATATCTCAAAGTGGTACAATATTTACATTTTAACTCGCGCTTCGTGCTCGTGAAAGTGTTACAATTGTGTCACTACTTGATGAGATACTGCAGATTTCAAAATACCGCATTGTTTCAGTGTTTGTTGCATATGGATTGAATACAGGTAATGAATGGCTAAAGCGTCTGTAGGCAGAGCTACATTTTACACAGTACATAGAGCAATCACATAAACTATGTGTCTGTGTTTAGAATATTGCATGGACATCGGTCTGTGACACAACTGTGGAAAAAATATATGGCGATTAAATTATTTACGGCATTCAATAGTGTTTGGTCGATGTTTACATTCATGTAGATCACTTACATATACTGGTCTTTCTTTTTGTGCTTGCTAGAGTCCCATCAAACAAAGGGATATACGCATACAATATATATGTGTAATCCGGTACAAGTGTCATTTCACTTGTATACATTTAGTGTATATATCTGTCGCAGAAGTAAAAAGAATAAAAAATATTGTAAATATACGTTCGATTTCGCTCTTTCATAATAACCGGTTTGTCTTATAAATTATACTCCCAGCATGTCATTTACTGATATATTGTTAAAACTGTGCATGCTTTGCACGTGCTGTTTTTTACTTACACAAGTGCTAAAATGTTTCTGTTGCTTGTCTGAAATCTGTAAAATGATAATCTATGTAGTAAGAAATGTAACAAAGACCGTTAAATTTTGTTTATTTGTCTGAAGACAGGATTTATATCTATCATGTACACTTGTGACTTAGATTATTTTTCAATCCCTGCTGAAGATATCTAGCGCACATGTCACCAGAATCGTTGTGTAAAACTGGAAAAACAGTCACTGGAATCAGTAGTTGCAGCTTTCAAAAAAAATGTAGTGTTTACCTAAGTATACTGGTAGTCCAAATATTTAGACATCATGCTTGTTTCTTAATTTTAATTTTTGATGTTTATTTTTTTTATATCTTTGTTAGCATGACTTTCCTCAATGAATAAAAAAAGTGATATATCATAAAAGTGAAAACTGAAAATAATATATGCAAGGTCTTATTTATAGGACTACCTATACTGGTAGACAAGAACAAGTTGACATATCACCAGTACAAATGAAATTTACTCTTTTTGTTTTTTGAGTTGTTTCATTCACTTCATTAGTGACGCTTACATTGCCAAGTTTAATTGCACATTTTTATTTATTTAAATGCCAGCATTCATCAGTCTTAGTTCTGTGTATTGTGTAGAGATTCACACCTTAACACAGTGTAAGACATCACGCAGGGAGTACCAAGGATCAAAGAGATAATGAACGCCTCTAAGAACATCAGTACCCCCATCATTACCGCCCAGCTTGAGGTCGACACGGATCCAGAGTTCGCCAGGATTGTCAAAGGTCGCATAGAGAAAACAGAACTTGGAGAGGTAGCTTATAGGAGCAGTTATATTGTATTTTTACTGAAAGTAGATTTGTATTTATATGAAGTTTATTTTTGCATCCTCTAAAATTGGCATTTTAATTACAAACTAGAAAGTGATAATCAGCAATACCTTGTATTCAGGAATATAAATTATATGACTTCACGTATATACCATTTTTCAACAAAGTGTTAAAGGGTGTGATAAGATTGCGCTTTCATCTTGTACAGATAGCACAATGGTTAAGGTCATGTTTATTTCAGGTGTCGGAGTACCTGGAGGAGGTTTTCCTGCCAGATGATTGTTTTATCCTGGTGAAACTGGACCTAGAACGTATCAAGCTCCTCAAGGTTTGTAAATATTTCTGTTTACTACACATAGTTTAATAAAGCTGAGGTCATATTTAAAGTTGGCAATTTGTAGTTTTGAGTGAAGACATCGTATGGCATTCATTACTATTTGCATGAAAAAAATCCAAATGTTTTTCAAACAAGCTATTGTTATCACCTGTCGGCATGAAATCTCTATTGTCCGTGGACTTCATTCCATTTCACATGGAGGTAGCAGGACAGATTTGTTGCTTGCAATTAGCTTACTGTTATCAAGTCAACTGTCTGCCCTAAATAAATATTTTATAACTTCATAGTCCTAAAAAATCTGTTTTGTATATGTAAATCTTGTAATGATGGAGATATGTTACATTGCAGCTTGAAGTGAGCGTGGCAACTATTAAGGATTCAATCTGTGCATCTAAACTGAAGATAAAACCAGACGTAAGTTCACGTATGCTGTCACATATTAGTATTGCTTCTTCTTAAGTTACCAAGTTTGATTTCAGAAATACTGGTCCCATAAAACACACGGTTTCCTAATACACATGGTCTGAAGCTAGTTATACCCCCGAAACGAAGTTTGGGGGGGTATATAGGAGTCACCCGGTGGTTGGTCGGGCGGTTGGTTGGTCAGGCGGTCCGTTGCATTTTCCTTGTCCAAAGCATAACTTGAAAACCACTGGTTGGAATTCAGTACTACTTCATACAATGGTCAAGCACATTGAGAGTAAGTGCACTGCACAAGAACCATAACTCCATCTTGACTAATTACAGAGTTATTGCCCTTTGTTACTTTTCCTTGTCCGGAGCATAACTTGAAAGCTACTGGTTGGAATTCAAAACAACTTCATACAATGGTCAAGCACAATAAGAGGAAGTGCAGTGCACAAGAACCATAACTCCATCTTGACTAATTATAGAGTTATTGCCCTTTGTTACATTTCCTTGTCCGGAGCATAACTTGAAAACTACTGGTTGGAATTCAAAACAACTTCATACAATGGTCAAGCACAATAAGAGGAAGTGCAGTGCACAGGAACCATAACTCTATCTTGAGTATTTACTGAGTTATTGCCCTTTTTTACTTTACCTTGTCGCAGAGCATAACTTGAAAACTACTGGTCTGAATGCATTACAACTTCATATAATGGTCCAGCACAATGAGAGGAAGTGCAGTGTACAAGAACCATAACTCTATCTTGACTAATTACAGAGTTATTACCAAGAACAATATCTCTATTTTAGTTTTTTTTTGCAAGGTATTCTGTTACTACGAACTTCCTCAGTTTATAAAGCAGTCTTTCGGGGGTATTAATTACAATTAGTGATAGCTCTAGTTTGACTATATTTTGTACTTGTAATATCATGATTTACTGCAAAGAAAATAATGGTCCCTGAAAAGTGAACATTTTTTAAGGCTGAGGAAACATATGTTTTACGTTTTACTTTGCCCTGATTAATTTTTGAAAAACACTTAAGAGCATCTTTGTGTTTAGACAGTACAGTTTGTTGTGCCCAGTGAGAACTTTCTAACTGAAAGGCAGCTATTGTCTGTGTTGCGAAAGGCAGCTGTTGTCTGTATTACGAAAGGCAGCTATTGTCTGTGTTGCGAAAGGCGCTATTGTCTGTGTTGCAAAAGGCAGCTATTGTCTGTGTTGCAAAAGCAGATGTTCAATGTAAATGTAAAGACTAGTTTGTGTTGATTTTCTATGTACTGCTTTCATTATGTGTATATGTTAAAATGTCATATGATGTAATGCATTTTTGATCTAGATCCAATTATTTCTGAACAACTATATTTCCAGAATGTGCATGCACACAGTGCAGCTGTACTTACAGTTCATCCGAAAGAGTCAGCCAAGAGTTCCATGTACTATACACTACAGATCTGGAAGAAAGAGCTCCCCTATGTCAGGATAAAAGTATGTCCACTGTGCTCATATAATGCTGTTAATGCCCTTCCAGAAAATTTGAATTTTCTGATTTCTTCAAAAGTATCTAGGCTCGGTTTGTTAAACTTGGCATGTTAATAGAGAGCAGTTGTAAGATTTTCACTAATTTGATTTATTGGGTAAAATCCACTTATTGACTTAACCCTTTGAGATATTGCTATGAAAGTTGAATTACATGTTTGCATCATGTCCACAATTTTAACTCTATCAAAAATTGTTTTTCTAATTATGGCTCTTTTTCGACTTAGAAACTCAGTTAAGTTTTTAACCAGGTTTTCAATTTTGAAAATCCTGGTTATTAGATTGGGGTATGGCGGGCGGATGGGCGGATGGGCGGGCGTCAAACGAAATTGTGTCCGCTCTGTAACTCTTCAACCCTTTGAAGAATTTTGATGAAACTTCAGACAAATGTTTACCACATCAAGATGACGTGCAGAACGATGTTCCGCATGGCTGGCTCCAAGGTCAAGGTCACAGTGACATTAACATTGAAAATCCTGTCCGCTCTGTAACTCTTCAACCCTTTGAAGAATTTTGATGAAACTTCAGACAAATGTTTACCACATCAAGATGACGGCAGAACGCATGTTCCGCATGGCTGGCTCCAAGGTCAAGGTCACAGTGACATTAACATTGAAAATCCTGTTTACATGATTTTAACTTGATTTGGCAGTCAAAGGTCATATCATCTTTGGAGGTAATTTAAAAAAGATATGATATATTATTTCATGTCTACTTTGTAACTTGTTTTTTTTTAATAAATGTATTATTAAATTCTAGAATTTCTACAGGCGCTGTTGAAAATCTGGTTTGGCGGCATTGCCGCATTTCTTGTTAAGTTTTCGTACCAGTCCACTAAATGGCTTGTCTGTTGAGATAGTACTTTGAAAGTTAGAATACTTGTATACAGTCATGACACCCACTTGTAAACAAGAGTAGATAACTCTGTCAAAATATTTTTATTGTACTTAGAAAGTCCAATTTTAAGTCTTGTGTGTAAGGCATTTCCATGCACATATCACAGCAGCCACTGAAAGTATCAATTTGAAACTTTGCTGCAGTTTTCACTGTTCAGGGGTATCAAACAATTAAGTTAGGTAACTCTCGACTTAATATCTTGCTCTTTACAGCCTTTGTTTACACTCTGAATATACACAGATTCTTGTTTTGCCTTTTACTGCTAAAAGTTCTGTTTTCTTGAAAAGCACTGAGAAACGTTGAGGACACGCTGTGATACCAAAATCTCTTATTAGCTTTTAGAGCTGTACTTCTATTTTGTTTCCTGCGATGCTTCTGTTGGTCTTGTCTTTAACACAGTAGGAATGGTTTTCTTACACATCCAAAGTTCCTCTTGATTTTATTTACATAAAAAAATTCAAATTGGTGACTTTATGGTGCTTTGCAAGAGTTGTGCAAATATTGAACCAAAAGTGAGGATTTTTTTTTCAGTTAAAAATTGTTGTTGAGCAAGGAAAAGTTGTTGTTGTACCTTGAACAGCATAAAGAAATGTTAGTTTAACAGATTTTTTTTTTTCATTTATTAATGATCAGTGACATTAATAACATTTATGCATGCTGGCCAGTACCATACACTCCTTTTGCATGTAAAACCTTTGTTATATAGACTGCTATATAAAGGATGAAAACTAAATCTATTATATCTGTATAACTAGGGCATACCATCAGTTACTCGTGCAGTGATTCACATTGATGAAAGTAAAGGCGATAGAACATACAAACTTCTTGTGGAAGGTGATAACTTGAGAAATGTCATGGCTACACAAGGTAGGTAACTCTGTTTATCTTGAATGGGTTGTTTTTATACAAGTGATACAACTACACTTGTAATGTAACAGGATTTGTTTAGTCGTTTTAAAGAGAACACTGTTCCTGAGGTTTTAAGGGTTGAACCAAAGACACACTTGAAATGATTCATTAACTTGCAGTATTTTAAATGTTAACAGTTTAGTATGACTGAATTGTCATCTGTGTTTCAGTTTCTAATTTGTTAAGAGTTAAAGTTATTGTAGCATAGTGTAAATAAAGTATTTTACTGTCTGGTTGGGAAGTAACAAATGTTTACAGAAACTTAAACATGTTTTGTTGTTAACGTGTATTATGTAATGTTTGATAGGTGTGAATGGCACTCATGCAGCCTCCAACAATACGCTAGAAGTAGAGAAAACTCTTGGCATAGAAGCTGCAAGAACTACTATCATGAATGAGATCAACTTTACAATGGGCAGCCATGGAATGAGTATAGACATCAGACATGTCATGTTACTGGCTGATCTCATGACATATAGGGTATTCTTATTAGTTACACGAATAACTATCTGCTGTTTGCTTACTGATCAAATTTTGTTGATGTAATGGGGTATTGTAAGGCAGACTATGGTGTCATGCAGTTTTGTAAAACAGACTATGGTGTCATGCAGTTTTGTAAGGCAGACTATGGTGTCATGCAGTTTTGTAAGACAGACTATGGTGTCATGCAGTTTTGTAAGACAGACTATGGTGTCATGCAGTTTTGTAAGACAGACTATGGTGTCATGCAGTTTTGTAAGACAGACTATGGTGTCATGCAGTTTTGTAAGACAGACTATGGTGTAGTGCAGTTTTGTAAGACAGACTATGGTGTCATGCAGTTTTGTAAGACAGACTATGGTGTCATGCAGTTTTGTAAGACAGACTATGGTGTCATGCAGTTTTGTAAGACAGACTATGGTGTCATGCAGTTTTGTAAGACAGACTATGGTGGCATGCAGTTTTGTAAGACAGACTATGGTGGCATGCAGTTTTGTAAGACAGACTATGGTGTAATGCAGTTTTGTAAAACAGACTATGGTGTCGTGCACCCCTGGCTGTATGGCGCTTTAGTTTGACTGTAGTTAGTACATTGAACATCAGAAATGATACACTTACTGCAAATACTTTTTGCATTTTACAGGGAGAAGTGTTAGGTGTGACAAGGTTTGGTTTGGCTAAGATGAAGGAAAGTGTTCTCATGCTTGCATCTGTAAGTTGTCTCCCCTGGTTTTTAAAACATTACAGATTTAATGTTCATCTGAGAGCTGAAAGATTGTTTAAAGTCCTGAACCTCGGAAAGAGCAACAGGGCAAGTAAGCAAACAAAAGACACAGTGCTGTCTCAAAAATGTATAATGATTTTGTGAAGCAAAGGAGTATAGATACAAGGCATTTAAACTTTAGCCAAAAGTATGCAAAGGATACTGGGAAAACATATTCTCATGCTGGTGATGCTGTTACTGCCTTTTTGAATGCTGTAAAATGTAGATTTAATATTGTTGGACCTTTGGATGTAACAAAATGATAAAAATTTGTAAAAAATACATTGTAAGGGTATTACACCGTATTAGCTCTAAATGTATATGTTATCTTCTTTAGTTTGAGAAGACAGCAGACCATCTGTTTGAGGCAGCGTACCATGGACAGAAAGATGCTATATGTGGTGAGTAGCCAGACTTTTTACCATAATTTGGATACTTTAAATAAAAAGTAATAATATCGAATTGTTTCTTGTCTGAAACCAGAAACATATTTTTAACCAGGTTTTCCGAAGGAAAAATCCTGGTTATTAGATTGGGGTATGTTGGCGGGCGGGCAGGTGGGCGTAAACAATTTCTTCTGTGCGCAACTCCTCCTACATTTCTCAACGGATTTCAACCAAACTTTCACAGAAGTATTGTCATGAAGTGCCCTGGCGCATATTGTCGGGGTTTTGTGATTTGGTCATTTTTGACAGAGTTATGGCCCTTTGTTTTTTTTCACATGTAATTCTTCTGTGCGCAACTCCTCCTACATTTCTCAAGGGATTTCAACCAAACTTTCACAGAATTATTGTCACCAAGTGCCCTGGCGCATATTGTCGGGGTTTTGTGATTTGGTCATTTTTGACAGAATTATGGCCCTTTGTTTTTTTTCACATGTAATTCTTCTGTGCGCAACTCCTTCTACACTTCTCAAGGGATTTCAACCAAACTTTCACAGAATTATTGTCACCAAGTGCCCTGGCGCATATTGTCGGGGTTTTGTGATTTGATCATTTTTGACAGAATTATGGGCCTTTGTTTTTTTCCACATAATGTAATATATATAGAGAAATACTCTTCTGTGTGCAACTCCTACATTTCTCAAGGGATTTCAACCAAACTTTCACAGAACTATAATTGTGAACTAAAGAATTTTGAATATATAATGTTCTGCCCCTGGTCGTCCGTCCGTCCGTCCGTTAGCAATTTTGTGTCTCCTTATTTAAGTATATATAAAAGGGAGAATACTCTGTTATTATAAAAGGGAGAATACTCTGTTATTACTGTCTATTTTTAGAATAGATTACCAGTCCTGTATACTTTGGAGTATTCTGTTACAGTAAGATGACAAAATTTCTCATGAGACCAGCGGTTCAAATCCCACACAGAGCACATATGTTATATATAGAAGAATACTGTCACGTGCCCACTTCCTCCTACATTTCTCAAGATATTTAAACCAAACTCTCACACAACTGTTGTCATCAAGTGCCCTCGTGCATATTGTCTGGGTTTTGTGTTTGGATCAATTTTGCCTGAATTATGGCCCTTTGCTTTTTTTACACATGTAATATATAGAAGAAGACCTTTGTTTCTTTTTCACATTATGTATATCTACTGACTTTAAAACACATTTGCGCTCGGCCAGCAGACTGGAAAATGAAAACCTGGTTTTGTGACAATTTCCTGTCACTTGTTTGTATATTGAAATATGAATTTTGAAAGTGCAGTATTCATAGGTGGATTACTTGCTGGATGACACGTTAATTTGTGAAATACCAGTTTACTTTATGTTTTTCAGTAAAATACTGAATTATATCAGTGAAATACAATTGATATTTCTCTGTTTCAAAGCAGTGAAATATAAAAATCTTCAACTGGGATTGACATCAAAATTTATACCGAGCATAACAAATGCCGGAAACCAAACGATGATGATGATGATGTCGTTAAAATGACGTCAAGTTTGCTATTCTTGTTGATGACGTTTTCCATGTTTTTCAACATTTCACTGAAACAAACTCAACTTAAGTAATGTTTATACCCCCAAAACGAAGTTTAGGGGGGTATATAGTAGTCACCCGGTGGTTGGTTGGTCGGTTGGTCGGGCGGTCTGTTGCATTTTCCTTGTCCGGAGCATAACTTGAAAACTACTTGTTGGAATTCAGTACAACTTCATACAATGGTCAAGCACATTGAGAGGAAGTGCAGTGCACAAGAACTATAACTCCATCTTGACTAATTACTGAGTTATTGCCCTTTGTTACTTTTCCTTGTCCGGAGCATAAATTGAAAACTACTGGTTGGAATTCAATACAACTTTATACAATGGCCAAGCACAATAAGAGGAAGTGCAGTGAAAAAGAACAATAACTCTATCTTGACTCATTTCAGAGTTATTGCTCTTTGTTACTTTTACTTGTCCGGAGCATAATTCGAAAACTATTGGTTGGAATTCAATACCACTTCATACAATGGTCAAGCACATTGAGAGGAAGTGCAGTGTACAAGAACCATAACTCTATCTTGACAAATTACAGAGTTTTTGCCAAGAACAATATCTCTTTTTAGTTTGTTTGCAAGGTATTCTGTTACTACGAACTTCCTCAGTTTATAAAGCAGTCTTTTTGGGGTATTTATCACATTTAGTGATAGCTCTAGTTTTGCAAAGGATTGTAATGAATACTGGTACACATTATCACTATGAATCATAGTGATAATGTGTACCAGTATTCATTACAATCCTTTGTAATATAAGTAAATGTGCAATACACTATTTTTATTGGTATCAATCAAGGTTTTGTGGATTTATCCCCCTTTGAACCTAGATTTTTCTATGGGATGAATTTCATATAGCAAGGGTAGCTTGTGGAGCAAACTCTTCCTTCATTTTGTCTTCTTCAAAGAATTGCATTGAATATTGGTACAAAAAGTCACTATAAATACATGTAATAGGCTTTTGTGCATATCAATCAGATGCTAAGCTTTTAATTCACTCATTAATCTGTGACAAGGCGCCATTGCCGGGTATAAAATCACATTAACTATAACTCTATCTTGACTCATTACAGAGTTATTGCCCTTTGTTACATTTCCTTGTCCGGAGCATAATTCGAAAACTACTGGTTGGAATTCAACACAACTTCATACAATGGTCAAGCACATTGAGAGGAAGTGCAGTGCACAAGAACCATAACTCCATCTTGACTAATTACAGAGTTATTGCCCTTTGTTACTTTTCCTTGTCCGGAGCATAACTTGAAAACTACTGGTTGGAATTCAATACAATTTCATACAATGACCAAGCACAATCAGAGGAAGTGGAGTGTACAAGAACCATAACTCTATCTTCAGTATTTACTGAGTTATTGCCCTTTGTTACTTTTCCTTGTCCGGAGCATAACTTGAAAACTACTGGTTGGAATTCAGTACAACCTCATACAATGGTCAAGTACATTAAGAGGAAGTGCAGTGCATAGGAATCATAACTCTATCTTGACTCATTACAGAGTTATTGCCCTTTTTTACTTTTCCTTGTCCAGAGCATTATTCTTAAACTACTGGTTGGAATTCAATACAACTTTATACAATGGTCAAGCACAATAAGAGGAAGTGCAGTGCACAGGAACCATAACTCCATCTTGACTAATTACAGTGTTATTGCCCTTTGTTACTTTTCCTTGTTTGGAGCATTTTTCGAAAACTACTGGTTGGAATTCAATACAACTTCATACAATGGTCAAGCACAATCAGAGGAAGTGCAGTGCAAAAGAACAATAACTCTATCTTGACTCATTTCAGAGTTATTGCCCTTTGTTACTTTTACTTGTCAGGAAAATAATTCGAAAACTATTGGTTGGAATTCAATACGACTTCATACAATGGTCAAGCACATTAAGAGGAAGTGCAGTGTACAAGAACCATATGATTCTATCTTGACAAATTACAGAGTTATTGCCAAGAACAATATCTCTTTTTAGTTTGTTTGCAAGGTATTCTGTTACTACGAACTTCCTCAGTTTATAAAGCAGTCTTTTTTAAACATAAAATAAACAAAAAAATTGTTGGTATTGATGTAATATCACTTCAATTTCACTCGTAAACACCAAAAGTAGTTATTTTCACTCATGGCTGCGCCACACTTAAAAATATCACTATTGGTGCCTACTCAGTGAAATTATAATGTGATATTACACCCACACCAACAATTATCCTCTATATCTTTGAAATGATTTAAAGCTACAAACCAACCTGTAGATGTCTTGAAGTATAATGTTTTGCCAGCGAATTGTCATATACTGGTCACTGATGTTCATTTGTTACTATGTTCTACCAGCGAATTGTCATATACTGGTCAATGATGTTCATTTGTTACTATGCTCTACCAGCGAATTGTCATATACTGGTCACTGATGTTCATTTGTTGCTATATGTTGTAGACAATATTGTTATGTGTTACCTATATTTTACCACAGGTGTGAGTGAATGTATTATAATGGGAATACCTATGACTGTGGGTACAGGACTGTTCCAGCTCCTGCACAAGTATCCTTTCATAATGAAAAGAATATTGATTCACAAAATGGTGTGGAGATATATTCAATTTATGCTGTCTGTCTGTCTATCTGTAACGTCACAAAGTTTGTCCAGACAACTCCTTCACACCTAGATGGATTTTAATGAGACTTGGCAGAAATGTTTGTTACAAAGTGTAGTTGTGCATGTTGTCACTATTTAACACTACATTGATTTTTAGCTCGACTTTTCTATGAAAAGGGGAGCTATCCTACTCGCCCCGGCGTCGGCGTCGGCGTTGGCGTCACACCTTGGTTAAGTTTTTCGTACCACCCCACTTTATTTCAAAAGTATTAGAGGTATGGCTTTGAAACTTACCATACTTGTTAACCATCATAACCTCCATCTACAGACAAGAGTACATAACTCTGTCAAGATTTTTGACAGAATTATGGCCCTTTTTTGACTTAGAAAGTGTATTGAGCTTGGTTAAGTTTTTCGTACCACCTCACTTTATTTCAAAACCATTGGAGGTATTGCTTTGAAACTAACCATACTTGTTTACCATCATGACCTTCATCAACAGACAAGAGTTCATATTTCTGTCAAGATTTTTGACAGAATTATGCCCTTTTTTTACTTAGAAAATACATTGAATATGGGTAAAATCCACTTATTGCCTTAACCCTTTGAGATATTGCTTTGAAACTTTGAATGCTTGTTTACATCATTACCCCCATCTGTAGGCAAGAGAAGGTAACTCTGTCAGGGATTTGTTTTAAAAATTAAGGCCCTTTATCAACTTAGAATCTTGGTTAAGTTTTTCGTACCAGTCCACTTTTTGACTAAACTGTTCGAGATATTACTTTGAAAGTTGGAATACTTGTTTACCATCATGATCCCAAAACATGGGCAGGAGAAGGTAATTCTGTCAAGGATTTTATATGAATTATGGCCCTTTTTGACTTAGAAACTCGGGTCCACTTGTTGACTTAACCATTTGAGATATTACTTTGAAAGTTAGAGTACTTATGAACCATCATGAGACCTATCTGTAAGCAAGAGAATATAACTCTGTGAAAATGTTTCTTGATTTGTACTTAGAAATTCTTAGTTAAAGTAGTTAAAGTCTTGTGTGCCCTTAACTGTCAAAGTTTTGTTTTATTGGCAAGCACTAAAAAAGTCGAGCGCGCTGTCCTACTGACAGCTCTTGTAGTATAAGTTACAGAAAATCTCGTTAGCGCTTCTTCTCCAAAACCCCTTGCTAGATTTTCATAAAACTTTGCAGCAAGCATCAGTATGAAGTCTAGTTGTGCATATTATAATTTTGGATCACTAGCTCTCAAAGGTCAAGGTCACAGGGGCCTGAAAACAGAAAATCTTGTCCGTGCCTCTTCTCCAAAACCCCTTGCTAGATTTTCATAAAACTTTGCAGGAAGCATCAGTATGAAGTCTAGGTGTGCATATTATAATTTGGGTTCACTTATCATTAGGGTGGGTGACCTATGTTTTTTCGTGAAAACAATCTGTAATTTTTTGTATTTCATACATTACACAGATGATTGGTATTGCAATTATGGGCCTACTTGTTGCAGTAAACTTAAATTGGGGCTGTATCATACACTTGGTGAATCTCAAATGTTTCTGTTCAAGATTTATACAGGAAATAAGAGAAATATTACTGTTAGCATTCTGTTGAAATTCTACTGAAATTCTACTGAATGTACAGAAATCACAATGTGATTTTAACACAGCCTTGCAAGTTCCACTGAGATCTATTGACTTTGTGAAAAGCCATGTCTGTCATTGGATGTATTAGTTAAAAGTTAAAACTCAATTCAGTTTGGGTGGATTGTTTTTGTGTCACCTGCTTATGGACAACTTCATCTCTTTGTCTGTTAGTTTTTGTATGATCCCAAACAAAATATTGCCTGTATGTGTGTGTATCTGTCACATATTTTTGTTCATTATATTTCCCGTAAACTACTTCATTGGAAGCAGAACTATGTACTGTCAAAGAGGAGATGTTTATAATAGCTAATTGAGTTTTGAGTTATCTCCCTTGGAGATTTTTTGTTTATTATATCTGCATCAGTAATTATGGCATTCCAGGGAAACATGATCTATGAATAAGTGCAGAATATAAGAAACATCTTTCTACCTGAAGTATGCCATCTTTTGGAATAATTCCTTGTCTGGGTTATGTCTTGTGTAATAAAAAAAGTCATAGTTTTGGATTACATTCGCCAGGAAGTGGGACTTGTTCCCTGAATACTCACATGCCTGTCCCAAAACAGGAACTACATGTTAGAAGACATTTGAACAGTTTTATCTGAGACCTGATTACACCATAATGAAAAGCAGTCTAATAACGGTAATTGGAAAAAGTACTTGGTTTTAGTCATTTATTTAGGTTAATACGTGACTGGAGTTAAATTTTCCACTTGTTTACAGTGAGATTTTGTAACTCTGCCCAATGTTTCATGGTAAAGTTTAAATCGTAAATGTCATTTCAGTAAGGATAATCTAACACAATTATTTGTATGTTCATACCTAAAAAATATTTTATGGGAGGACGGAAGCGGTGGTGTAGAGGTTAAGGTGTCTGCCGCTCATTCCGGAGGTTGCGGGTTTGAGCCCCACTAGGGTCACGACCGTGCCTCCTCATATGACACCAGTACTGGTTTTTCCAGGAAGCGGACCCAAGAGTGACTCAATAAGCTGCATGCTGTCTTAACAACCGAGCTTAAATAAATTAGTATAGACTATAAAATACTTTAGCATGAATCTGGATTACGGTAAGCTTACATGACGAAACTCATCTTTAGAATTATCCAAAGGCAAAATTAAATACACAAATTTCTTCATTTTTAGCTCACCTGGCACGGATTAGGATCGCTTCCCGTCCATCCGGGGTCCATCGTACGTTCTACGTCCGTCCGTCCATCCGTCCGTCCACCATTTCCTTCAAACGACATCTCCTCTGAAACCACTGGGCCAATGTTGATGAAACTTTGCAGGAATGTTCCTTGCATGAAGCTCTATCAAAGTTGTTCAAAGAATTCCATTCCATGCAGAACTCTGGTTGCTATGGCAACAAATAGGAAAAACTTTAAAAATCTTCTTCTGAAACCACAAGGCCTAGAGCTTAGATATTTGGCATGTAGCATTGTCTAGTGGACCTTTACTAAGATTGTTCAAATCATGACCCCTGGGTCAAAATTGACCCTGTATGGGTGGTCACTTAGTTTTGCATAGGCTTATATAGAAAAATCTTCTCTGAAACCACAAGGCCTAGAGCTTAGATATTTAGCATGTGGCATTCTCTAGTGGACTTGTACCAAGATTGTTCAAATTATGAGTCCTGGGTCAAAATTGACCTTGCCCGCGGGGTCACTTGGTTTTACATAGGCTTATATAGGAAAATTATTTAAAATCTTCTTCTCTGAAACCACAAGGCCTAGAGCTTAGATATTTAGCATGTGGCATTGTCTAGAGGACCTCTACCAAGATTGTTCAAATTATGAGCCCTGGGTCAAAATTGACCCCGCCTGGGGGTCACTTGGTTTTACATAGGCTTATATAGGAAAAACTTTAAAAATCTTCTTCTCTGAAACCACAAGGCCTAGAGCTTAGATATTTAGCATGTGGCATTGTCTAGAGGACCTCTACCAAGATTGTTCAAATTATGAGCCCTGGGTCAAAATTGACCTCGCTGGGGGAGGGGGGGTCACTTGGTTTTACATAGGCTCATATAGGAAAAACTTTAAAAATCTTCTCTGAAAGCACAAGGCCTAGAGCTGAGATATTTAGCATGTAGCATTGTCTAGTGGACCTTTACCAAGATTATTCGAATCATGACCCCCTGGTCAAAATTAACCCTTCCATGGAGGGGGGTAAGGCACTTGATTTCACATAGGCGTATATAGGGGAAACTGAAAAAAGAACACAAGGCCGACAGGCAGATAATAAATATTTTAAATGTTACTTAGCATTGTGTAGTGGACCTCTGCAAATTATGTTAGAATCCCTTTTATTTTAGCAAATGGTAGTCAGGTGAGCAATATAGGGCCATCATGGCCCTTTTGTTTTAAAATCCTGTTTGTGGAAGATTTAATAAAAGGTTTTAAATAGTAGTAATGACCTTATATAGATCAAACCAAGAGGAATTTTTTTAAGTTTAAATATTTAAACTTTTCCACAGAAGCTGACCTGATATGATCTGTGAAATCAGATTACAGTATTTATACAGTGATTGTAAGGTAATCTGATATGTACAAGGTTAAAAGATTAACTAGATACTTACAATTACACAACAGTCACAGGTTAATAATTTTGAATAGAGGTGTGGGGTAACATTATTGTTTAAAGCAGCTGTCTTATATATCTCATAAATTAAATAAAAAATATCGTTGTTGTACATAGTCAGTTAGTGCAGTTTCTAATGAGTATGGATTGAAGTATATCTTTTGAAATAAAAGTGTGAAATAGAGTGCACATAAGAATGAGTTCACAGTTTGTATGTATGTCCCCCCCCCCCCCCCCCCCCCCCCCCCCCCCCCCCCCCCCCCCCTTTTTTTTTTTTTTTTTTTTTGGGGGGGGGGGGTGGGGGGTATGTAAAAGAGATGAGTACAATGTACCATACAGTTAGTTTAATCATATTTATTTATCATAATACATGTACATGTACAAGAAACATCACAACGAATTATCATACGCTTATCATAATATGCAGATCGAATTGAAAGCTAATAGCTTATTGGAATTCTTTCCACTGAAACCATACAGTTGTAAGTTAAGTAAATGATACTGGTTTACAACAGAAAATGTAGTAATATATTGAGACAGTTGCTTTCATTCAAGTGCACAGTGTTCTTTAAATGTGAAAAAAAAACTACCTTAACCTTTATTTAGAGCAGAAAAGAGAGCACCTGTACAAAGATCACTGCTGTTTGACATCCCAGAATTCCATCTGCTAGGATCATGACCTTGACCTTGGCAACAAACTGAGAAACAAGACAAAGATTGTCAGTTAAGTAGGGCAGACAGATAGGCTCTACATTTATCTATTTGAGAGGAATCTAACAAGCTAGTAGACGAAAATACAGTTGAACCTGTATAAGCTGTAACCTAGGTTACAGGGGCAGCCAGTATTGTAACCTAGGTTACTGGGGCAGCCAGTATTGTTACCTAGGTTACTGGGGCAGCCAGTATTGTTACCTAGGTTACTGGGTCAGCCAGTATTGTTTTATATCCAAAGCAGTGAACATTTGTAAAAGGAAGCAACCTGTATTCAAGTGACAGATTTTAGCTTACTCCTGGCCAGGTTGGACAGTATTGTATTAAACGATAAGAAAACAATAAAGATCAAGATCAACAAAATGTGTTCATGATATGTGTTGAACTTGTGTTCCAAGTTTCCAGCAAAAGATGTATATAGAAATTGGCACTGTGGATGAAAAGTGTTGATTTGTTATTGAATAAACAATTAAAACATTTATGTGTTTGTTTTTGTTTCACTTTTGGCAACATGGTTGTTTGTTAATATGATCTATGAACAGTGTTATCTAGTATAATTCATTGTATTACTAATAATTATTCTCAAGTAATTAAGAACCCTCGGTGGACAAGTGGTAAATATGAAAATCAGATGAATTTTGAACTGCCTAGTTAACTAGAATCTATTTGTCAACTGTGATGCTTTCAGATTAAAAATGAAAGATAATTTCGTCATAAATGAATGAATCAAATTTTGACAGGCCAAAAAGCTTGGACTGTAAGTTAACAAAAATAGGAAAAAATTAGGTATAGTGGTTCTGCTGTCACTTGTCTTTTACACCAGTGATGTTGAAGAAATGCCAAAAGCCCAAATATTGAACAGAAATTGAGACAGAAAAAAATCTGGTTCCTTATTTAATTGATGTATCAAAAACGATTTCTTATGCCGTTGCCTACCTAACAAAGCACATATATTAATGTTTTATGCCTGTCTCTGCCAGTGCATATATTAGCTGTCTTTTTTTGTTGTTGACAGTTTATGCCCATGAATTTTAGACAATTTGCCTTTGAACAAATGTAGGACAAGTTAGTGATCTAAAGAGCCTGCCTGATTAAAGGAAGATTTGAAACTATTTAGTCTTCACAAAACAAAGACAGGAACAATGGGAATGGTACTGGTTAGTTAGCCAGGATCAGGACTAGTAGTACACCAAGCCCCTGTCCGAGGAACGTGTTAATCATGATAAGCACTTGCTTCTTTTATTAATTACAAAATCTTTTTTAGAACTGTGCAGTTAGAGAAACATACATTTTACTCAAAAGACAATAAACTTTCTAAATATTTTTACCAAAATTTCAACAAATCGTGAATTTAAACCCATGATTATTGATATATGAATCATGATCTACACTTGACAGCTTAATTATTGGTCTCTTTGCAATTACTTTAGCAAATATAAACATTACAAAATGTAATAAAGTAAAGAAAATATTAAAGACTTTTTTCCCACAGTAGGTGACCAAAATGGCAACCAGTAGCAACCCACTGATTGGCTAATCACATTAGTCTCTCCTGGCATCACTGGTTAATTTACTGTCTGTTTTTTGCGTTATGCTACGGTAGTAAATAACCAACAAAAATATCATTTTTTCTCTTTAATGTAAGAAGTAAGCAAGACAGAACCTATTTGAAGTTTTACAATCTTTCATTATTATATATTGTTTAATAACTTTATTGTAAGCAAGTTTTTTTCAAAATAACTACAAACATGTACTAAATTCTATCTTTTAATACATTTTCTTACTTATAAGTTAAAACAAAGACCTATAAACTATATAGGTCTTTGGTAAGAACATAAATACTTCTATTTGGTTATAAGTAAAATTATCGCCACTATACAGAACTCTGTCCTAAAATTATTCTCTTTTTAAAGTGGCCAAAAATTCATTAAAATTTCATCTCTTTGTAAATATTTCTGATATAAAACTTCGACTATGCAAATCATTTTTTAAATTCTTCTCATTCTCAAAATGTCAAACTCTTTGATGTAAGTCAAAATACATTGCATTGACAGGCAACTATGTAGGCGACTCCGTCCCAGAGAAGGAAGACCTATATGTCACAGTGACGGCTGCTGTGCGATAGGCAACTACTAGATCTACAACATCATCTGCGACCACGCACCCAGTCACACCTCCGACAATGTCTTGTCAAGAGAAGCGGCTGGGCTGGTTCTTTGGCTTTAAAGGGTTTTTGCAATTTTTAAAATTTCGATGTAGGTAAGTAGGTCAAACATTCATACATATCTTCTATTTTTATCATTTAACTAATACACATGTCTATACATTTTATTCTCTCCTTTCCATCATTTACTTAAATGTTTGACAAAAAAGATAAGACAGTTAAAAGTAGGTAAATAATTTATTAAAAGGGGATTTTTGTCTTAGACAACAGCTGCCCGTAGCCGGCCAATCACAGGCTAAGACTGCCGTTTGATAAATCCCATATACAACAGTCCACTGTTGTCTATTTCAAATCGTTTTCCTCGTGCAAAGTGTGCATGACCTTTCTAGTGTAGCAAGGACAATTGAATTATGTCCTAAAACTTGGGATAATTTGAGGCCAGACGAATGTTTGTTTTCGGTTTAAAACAAATGAAAAGGGGTTATATTTTTTTATGAGTATGCACAAACTCGTAAAAAGTACTTTTGGTGCTCACTCAGCTCAGTGAAATGTATTTGGATCGTTCACCCGAAAAAGCAGTTATCCTCTTGGACAGCATTTTGTGTTGTATGATATGCGACATCGTGTTGCTTTAATTAATATAACCCCAGTTGAAGAACATAATTCGATTATATTACTCAGGTGCAGTTTTGCACATGAAAGACGGTTTAAACTAGAAAAAAGTAGAACTTTATAAAAATGGTATAGGCTTTTGGCAGTTGCGATTTATAGGTCAGGGTCTACTATCTACTGAAGGGGTTTGGCCGGAAGCAAATATGATATATCCTAGAAAATATATACCAATTCATACTTCCGAGAAGCGGTGACTTAGCCACTGGAATGTCAATTCGTGGATTGCTGGTTCGATCCAAAGTCCAGGCATGAATTCCACGATGTTTAATCATGGTGATTTCCAGCCTCTGCATAATTTATATAGGAAAGCAGCCAGCGGCTTGCGGAGACTTGATCCTAAAGATTCTGAACTAATACCACGCAAGAGAGGTGATTAGATGGCCACCTCTTTACAGTCGTGATTTTGCTGAAAACGTTAAAACCCATCATAAAGTAAGCCATCTAGACAGGCAGCCAACTACATGTAACTGCTTGGATAGATACAGCTACATTTTGCTGTATTTTCAGCTATAAAACTTAAAATATTTTATATTGTTATAAATCGCCACCTACATTGACCATTTACAAGAACAACTCATCGCTCTGTCATATCAAGTTTGAAATAAAATAATTATATCTATATTGCACGAATAAATCGTGGCTATTGTCAATACTGGTACAGGTGCTCACAGTTTTGCGCGCCTTTTACTTCAAAATCCGAGCTGCGCGATTTCACCGTGCTATTTGAGGCAAACAGAAAAACGCTTTAGTTGCTTGTTAGCCACAACTGAATAAATGAGGTAGTTGGTGTTATATTATAGAAGACTGAAAAACAAACAATCTACTATCTGTGGTCTAAGTCAGATAGATCACGAGTAGCCGTTGTCTATGCAATTTGTCGTCTCGCTGCGCTCGACTCCAAATTACATAGACAACGGCTACTCGTGATCTATCCTATACTTACAAAACACAATGCATAATATTATGTTTCTACACCAAAATTCAAACTCAGTTGGGCTTCCATGATCCAGACATACTATAACTAGGTCAATTGCACTCACAAATCTCATTGGTCACCCTGATTAACCTACTTTCTGGCAACCAATCAAATTCACTCTTTGGCTGAAACTGACTGGAAATTGCAGTCAGGTAAATCTCTCCTTTTTTTGGCTCAGAAAAAACACATTTTGTTAAGTATAGGCATGATAGGAGACATGCCGAGATCTCGTAAAAAAACAAGCTGATATAAATGCTCTCATGGATGGACCTTTATGAAATTTGCTTCAAATTAAATCAATCCTAATGCTGGTCTTAATCCAGATCAGGTCCAAAGCTAATCAATATAGAATATTGAATCTAATCCAAGGCAAACCATGTGAGCACTTTAAAGACTATCTTTATGACAGAAATCATGAAACTTTCACTGTTTTTTTTAAATACAGGTGAAAATGGAACTTGGTCATGTTATGTCCAAAACTAGGTTATAAGTTCATAAGAAAAAATAACTTTATCAAATCTTCATGAAACTTCATTTGACTATGAAATTTTGGTCTCTTTTTAACACTGGGTTAAGTGAAATAGAAAATAACCATTGTTAATACTTTAGAGTCCATATATTGGAGCAAGTCAGTATGGGCTTTATATTGCCTAAGAAATTATGACCACTATTTCACACAAAGAAAAAATGTTATCGAATATGACTAGTATTCTTTAAAGCACTATGTCTACGGAAGAACACTAGGCAACCAATACGATGCTTACGTCCCATCTGTTGATATTTACTTGTAAATTTCTCCCTTGAACAGGTCTTGCATATGTTGATCTTTTTAAGCTCACCTGATCACTAAGTGCTCAAAGCGAGTTATTGTGATCGCCCTGTGTACGTCGTCTGTCAAGTCTAACCGTCTGTCTGTCTGTCTGTCCCTACTGTGTATGCTATAGAGACTGCATTTTTCATTGGATCTTCATGAAACTTGGTCAGAATTACTAACTTCATGAAATCTAGAACGAGTTTGAATATAGATCATCTAGGGTCAAAATCTAGGTCACGGGGTCAAATGTGTACGCAATATAGGTTGCATTATTCCTTGGATCTTCATGAAACTTAGTCAGTATGATTGTCTAAATGAAATTAGGTCGAGTTGAATATGGGTCATCTGAGGTAAGAAAAACTAGGTCACCCGGTTAAAAACCTTGCAGGTGACATTTGCAACACAATCATCTTACAAATTGGTCAGAATGTTTGTGTGGATCACCTGGGATTAAAAACTAGGTCACCAGGTCAATTCAGAGAAAAACCTTATTGGTGCTCTAGAAGTCACATTATATAGCCAATCATAGAAATTGGTCAGAAGGTTTGTCTAGTCGGGGTCAAACAGAATGTTTGTGTTTATGGATTGAAGGTCATAAGTAGGTCTCAAGTGAGCGATATAGGGCCATCTTGGCCTTCTTCTTATGTCTGTAGTCTTGCGAGTTTTTTTTTCTAGCATGCGTTTTGTTGTAATCCTGGAATCATTCCAAATGTTAAGAATTACGATATGCACCTGCTGAATGTAAACAATACCTCTGGTATATGTTGCGCGGGCAATATTGTACACTTTTTCTTTATATCATTTTCATTGCCAAACACGCTATTGTACAAATATTTTCATTTAAATATGCCTTTTATTTCAGATGTTACCCATTGTGATAAAGGAAGAAACAGCCGACGTTCTGTGCAACACAAAATATTATTATGTCTTACATCTATCAGCATTAAAAGAAATAATTTTTTACTTTGAAGTTCGGCAAGAAAATTAAGCTCTCTGTGAGCCCGACGATAACATTAAAGTGTAGTGTTACAGGCATATATATATAGTAAACTTTTAAGTCTCGAAAACGGCGGGAGACGCCCTAGCATCCATGAGCACGGCAGAAATGACGTAAGCTAAAATTCATGAAAACAACGAACAAAATGGCACAAGCTCGGGAAAAGCGACCAAATCCAGACTTTGATGTTAAAAGGAGGTACTATCTTTAAAACATTATGGAATCTTAAATGAAAGACAAGAATTTCGACTACAATATATTGAATATGAATACTATTACGCATGTTATTTTTATTCATGAATTCGTGTAGAGAAAAGCGATTCTAAGAAGCAGCTAGATTTTTACAATATGTACAAATAGGCTGGCAGTAAGCAATGGAATTACTATAGTACAGATCTGTTAAATGGCGTCATCTCGTCGGGGAAAACAAGAGGGTCAAAATGGGACAGTATTGCTCACGAAAGTCGACGCAATTTGTATGTTTACGTAGAGTAGGCCTATACAGAAATTGAGTCGTGTGACAGACAATAGTGAATCGTCGGGCCCTAAAACGTGTGTGTACGTTTTCTGATTAAACTGTTATAAGAAAGGAACTAAGATAGTTTGCAGTTGTTACATCCGATACAGGTTAGGCCACATTTTAATGTCCATTCTGTATCTGTGAATAGACCAATAACTAATAATAGTGTTCGTGTATAAGACAAGGCTATACCGGGTGACTACATGTACTAAGGGCACAACTTGGGCTCAAAACAGCTGGACTAACACTTATCCGGGGCATGGCTTTCTAAACCCTTCTGTAAAGAAAGTTGTATGACCGTAGTCTGACCGTTGCTGTCCACATTTTGCTACAAACAGCATCTCCTCCAAATCTGCGCGGCCAATTTCAACTATAATTCGCATGAACATTTCTTGCATGTCTTGTTTGTACTAAAGATATTCACTGGTAGGGGTTTACAAGTGCCGTGCAACTTTCCATTCGCTTGTTTTGTTTTTTGAATATCTTTTTTTTACGAAACAAACTAAAAAGGGAAAGAAATCAACTAATTATATCATATCATGAAACTTGTAACTATATCTAACAAGCTAAATATCGCATCGTACAAAAATGACACCTTAGTATGAATATATTTTTTTCACCCATATTGCCAAGGCCAAACATCGAACCTTAGTTTCGTAACTATTTGAACATCTGCGACCTAGTTAATGTCCTAGGACCACATTTAAAAGAGTTTATCAAGAAAGATGTCCTAAGAGAATTGACTTTTTTTACCAAAAACTTCCGAAGTACAGAAAGTACAATGATATTGCAAAAATTAAAAAAAGTTTTTTAAAAATTTTTGCTTGAATAGCTAAGTGATTTGTTTATGTCAACATTGTTTTAGAGTGCATAGAACATGGTTCTATCATTATCCTATCAATACATTTATGAAACAATGTCAGTTAATTCAAAGTGATCCTGCGGCTTTAAATGCACTTAAACAACAGCTCAAACAGTTAACTAACAATTAATCTAGAAGTGTTCTTATTGCGTGACTTACCAACATACTTTGCATGTGCGAATTTTAATTTAAATTAGTATGATTCTACTGTTCCGTGTATAAAAAAAAACATATATCATAATTAGATAGATATATCAAGAATAGGATCGGGTTGTTATTAGTACAAAAACCGGATATGGATTCTCTCCAATGTCAACGGGTCGTACCGCATATATACCTCGCCAGAGGGTGGTGGACCGAATAAGCACGATTACAAACAAACAATCTCCAATGTTTGTGGGGAATAACTCAAAAGTTACTGGCGATAAAGCGCTACGCCTTTTCGACGTTATTCTCTAAAATCATTATTTCAAAATTCAAATAATTTCATTCTCCATTCTCTCTTAATTACAAACTTTTCAAATTTTATTTTATCTTTTTGGAAAAACTTTTATATAACTCTTTAGAAGTTAGTATTTATACCGGTAAGCGTTATGTAACTATGTGTGTCTCGTCAGCCTAATAGTATGTGTTTATAAATTCTATTGTTTTACATTGTTTATTGTTATTGTCAACATCACATGCATGTAACATGCCATGATGAATAAAAGTATCAAAGTAATGTTCTGCATTGCCACGTACCTTTACTCTTAGTTGTTTGATTTTAAATCTGAAATGATGGAGAAAGAGATGATGATTCAGATCATTCTAGTGTTACAGTTATGGTCTTTGTGCTGCGGTATTTCAAATAATACTCGTGTTAGAGTTATGGTCCCTGTGCGGCGATTATTCAAATCATTCTAGTGTTAGAGTTACGGTCTTTGTGCGATAATTCAAATCGGTCTAATGTAATATTTATGGCCCTTGTGCGGCGATAATTCAAATCATTCTCGTGTTAGAGTTATGGTCCTTGTGCCACGATAATACAAATTATTCTAGTGTTAGAGTTATGGTCCCTGTGCCACGATAATTCAAATTATTCTCGTGTTAGAGTTATGGTCCTTGTGCGATGTACTTTCTCTAGTTGCCCTGTAATGTTATTTCAAGTCGGTAAATTTATTTACCACTATAACAACCGAGAAACTGGTTCGCCGTGGAAAGCTTAAAGGAGGAATGACTCAAAAAGTACTGGCGTTAGACTAATGAACTATACATCACTACCCAAAATGCTTTAGACATACATGTATATAGTTTTCTGTCAACACTGTTCTTACTAGCATCTCTGTTCTACTGCTTGGCCAAAATCCTCAAATTTTATCTGTTTGTTCACCTTACAATCGGTGTTCGATTTTTTCGACTGGAGTTCCGAATAATGACATGGTATTACAACCAAAATTAAATTGTAACCAATCTATAAAGATATTCATATAATAATAAGATAGTTAATATACCTAATACATGACCTGGTTAGAATTCATGGTACACTTTAACATGTAAAGAAGTCCTCAAATTCAGTTAAAACGTGTTTCACGTTAAGCTATGTTTAAATCAATTTTGAAAGATTATTGTATTACTGGTAGTTATTTCCCAATACACCATACTCGTATAAAATGCAAGACTCTTACAAAGCTTCTCCTGTGATGGAAAATTACAGACAGAAAAAATATCCAGAAATTTACCAGTCAATGCCAAAGCCCTGCTATTTATAAGAAAAATATGTGTGTTACTTCCAATATAAATGGCAAATCTGTGTGCTTTAAACATTTATAGTTCAGTTTTAAAGAGAGACAGATAAATGAGTTAGGTTCATTTTATCATTTATAATTATTCGGTATCCAAGGACTGTGTACTTTTTATCTGTAAAAGGTCAGGAGGCTGTGATTGAAGATAAAAGCATTTATTACGCAGATCAGAGCTGCTTATTAATAAATATATTATATTTCGAAAGTGACTGTACAGAAAAGACAATGGGAAGAGAACAGAAGGGATCTTGCCAGCTAACAGACTATTCTCTGGCACGGAGACCGACATATGTGAAAGTGAACTTGGATCATTTATTGGATAATCTGAAAATATTAAAGCAGCATCTAGCTCAACATACTGGTATATACCGTCTTTTGTTTACTATACTGAGTTATGTTATTTTAGCAATGGTATTTACATGTTCAGTTATAGTACCTTATTTCTTTGAGCAGTTCAGTTTTTATATAATATTTATCAAATTAAGATCAAGGATGTCCCAAATGTCACAAGTTACGTACTTAGATGAAGGACGTCCCGAATGTCACAAGTTACGTACTTCTAACATTTTTATACGATTTCAATATGTAGAAACTCACAAACTGATGTTGTATTTATCTTCCGCCAAGATGTTATAGTCTGATTACTCGGTTTTAAATATGTATCACGCATGCACGATTACCCAAGTTCGCCATATGTTAACTCTATATATATCTGTCATGCACCCGGCCATTAAATTTACTTTCCAATTATTTAAAATAAGAGTGACTGGACTATATAAACCACTACGGATGGCGCTGTCCAGAGCAGGTTTTGCAATTATTTCAAACATGTTTAAGATCGGAGACCCCTTTTACAAATGTGGACAAGATTACAGAGCTGTTTTTTTTAGATTGTTTCAAAGATACACTTTGTCAGTTCAAAATCACTGATTTTGAAAAAAATCAACATATCAAGTAGACGATTTTCCCGGTAGCTGTGGCGAAGGAGATGTTGTTACTTTTTGTTGTACAGAAATCTAATAACCTTGACAAAATCTTAATTTAAAGAAAGGGCTGATATATAAAATCGTAAAAAAGTGAAGGTGCTCAACCAAAAGGATAAATTGTGATTCATTTTTACCAAGCCTCTAAATAACTTACAGGTAGTTTAGACGTTCATGACAACCTTGCGTAATGTTAAAATTTATAACTGTGATAAATTTATAGCAGAAAAATATTTCTCCTAACTGTCTTACACTATTAAAGGAACCAAACAGCTTTGAGGTAAAATGTCTTACAGACAGTTAATGTCAGAGCTATAACGGCACCCCGATATTCACTTCAAACAATACAATCAAAACACTACATAATGTGGAACATTTCCATGGAAAGAAATTCAGATTTACGCAATAAACAAATCGATAGCGTAGGAAACCACAATAACAGCAGCGGAAAAAATATACTAAACTATATTATTGGCAAATCAATTAGTTTTCAGTGGAAAAATACGTTACGTCATCGTGTATGTACAAATACCGAGTATAGTGATTTAAACAACTATTCAATAAGGGACAAAAACACAATTTAGAACAACACTGGTAAACTCCAATGTCCGTTGATTACCACGTTGAATTATTCAATTATACATCAGCTAAAAATGACAACAGAACGGTTTTTCTCAAGGGAGACAATGTAGTCAATATTAGTTACAACCTTCATCTACAGTAACTGTTGTCGTTCTTTGCCATTTGATACACGCGAGACTACCTCTTGGATCCCTAAATGGGTGGAAAACAGTGAAAAGCGTTCTGAAATTTCCAGTGCCCCGGTCGGGATTCGAACCGGGGACCTCCGGATAGTTAGCCCAGAGCGTTAACCACTCAAACATCGCGCCACCCCTCATTGTCAATGTATGCCATAACTGACTCGCTTATTTTTTTTCAGAAATTATTGCTGTGGTGAAAGCGAATGCGTATGGGCATGGTGCAGTTGCGGTGTCACGGTTTCTTGAAAAGCACGGAATAACGCACTTTGCAGTAGCCACGGCATTAGAAGGGGAAGAACTGAGGAATGCCGGGATACACTGCAATATTCACGTACTAGGTACTCAACAAATATCACTAATTAGGATGTGGTTTAAGTCCGGGTTTTTTAAGTGATTAGATACAAATGAGAAGCTAGACTCGAGGAATGTGTCTAAAAGGTTTCGGCAGAAAGGTTTGAACCACATAAAACTGCTAAGTAGATTTTATACTAACACGCGCCATAAACATCACATTTTAAGTGTTATAAGAATCAGGGTTCGTAATATACGGACCCTGTAAGAATTTACGTAACTGGTTCTTTTACGAAGCAAAGTCGAAGTTAAATATGTGTTCTTTAATTGAATTACCATTGTCATACTTTATGCAGGAAATGCATTTGAAGAAGACATACCAACATTGTGTGAAAATCGCCTTATACCGACGGTTGCTAATGTGAATTTCTTGTCGGCATGGTTACGTCACTGGCGGCAACAACAACGGAACACTCTCGGTGTCGAGGTAAGCTGGCGCGCAAGTTTTCTACCACGTCATTAAATTGTTCCGACAGTGGACACGGAATGATTAAGTATCATGAGTAATTCCAGACCGAATTAAACCATATATACAGTTATAAATCTAATGTAGAACCAAAGGACGTAGCGTGGGACCATCCATGATTGATTTTTTTTACGATTTACTCCAGCTCTTACGTTTTTCACACTTGACTACTAATACGTCTTTAATAATTAGATATTTTTCTAATATTCATTTCTCATTTGTACAGTTTCAGTTCGATGTCAGAGTAGGCCAGTGTCCTCATTTCTCAATTTTCAGTGTATTTTCTTTCTTGTTAAACTTATGAATTGGCTGTATCATTTCTATAGTGACTGCAAGGAAACGATTTGCTGTAGTTGAAAGAATATGTACATGTGAGTGACAGAGACGTGCATTGTATTTTTCAGAATGGCCTTCCCGTCGGCAGTGTTGTTATCAAGGTAGATTCTGGTATGTCCAGAAACGGTTGTCAACCTGCACAGCTGAGATCATTAGTCGAGGTAAAATTACCATGTTGATGTACAAAAGGGGATACTACGTAAATTCGTGTAGTTGAAAACTTACTGGAGTTCCTATGCTGCGATCAGTACGGAAGCTTAGAAATATATGTAGGAAGAAATATGTCTCTTGAATTGTTAAGTTTGAATTAAAATAAAAATAAAATAAAAATAAAATAAAAATAAAATAAAAATAAAATAAAATAAATGTTTTTTTCTCTTGAATTGTTACGAGCGGAGTCACAGGTGGAAGGAACATACCTTTGATCCCCAGGGAGTTCAGCGAGGGGATGGGGGTCAAAGGTATGTTCCTTCCACCTGTGCCGAGCGGAGTGACCCATCTGAATGATGTTTATATTAATACGGATTTCGTTCACTTACAATGTATAAATGTCTTATGCTCACTTAAAAATAAAAATCACAAAGACATTTTTCATATCGACTTATTTCTGGTAGATGAAACAGCTGCATTCCGTTCCTTACGAGTCCTTTTTTGTTTATCAAACCTCTACATGACCTGCCGTTTCCGGACCCTTTTAACTGTTAATGAATTTTGACAGCGGAATACAAAACGCGCTACCGGTTGCATGCATACCTTTTTATCCACTGTCTGTTGTCACCTGTCATAAAGTTTCCTTTTTTTTCTTCAGTGTTGTGAAAACAACAGTATTCCCATACATAGTATTATGACACACTTCGCACAATCGTGGGACGATCCCAGTTTTACCATGGAACAAATGAAAACATTCATGGAAACAGTAGCTCTATATAGGTAAGTTATCTTAACTGTAGATGACACTGATGGTAAAGAGAAGGTTGCGGGTCACGACCGTACCACCTCATATTACACCTGTACTGGTTTTTCGAGGAAGCTGACTGCTGGGACTCGAGAGTGACTCGATAAGCTGAAAGCTTTCATCACAATCGAGCTAAAATAAATAAGTATAAACTAACTTTAAAGAGAAACAGCAGCTTTCTTTATTAATTAGAGAAGTCTCCAATGAGTAACAGGTCTCTTTCTCATAGACTAGTCTGGTGGACCAAGATTGTTTCAGAACTGCATATACTAGTAACATCTTTGAACAAAGTTTCGTTTCCCAATGTTTGATGTTGCTCAATGTATGTATTATACATGTTCGTGCAATGTATCTAATGTGTTTTGATACGGTTTTATAGGAAACAAGGTGTGAAGTTACATGTTGCTAACTCAGGTGCTATCTTGAACAAAATGGGTGTGGACTTGGACTATGTCAGGCCAGGCATCTCCATGTATGGACAACCACCTGGTAATTAGTATATAGAAGAAATCTTATTATGCAATAAGCCAATAAGGCCCATGAACAACATATATACAGAAACACAATATGTGAAAATATGACATGGCAAGGCACGTAATAATGACAATATACATGTATAATAACCCGCAATTTTCAAAAAGCGGGAGAGACAGTGTCAATGTTATTCTTCAAATTGCTTCATAGTTCAAACTATGGTACTATTTATATTTCATGGTAGAGGCGTACATCTGATATCAGTATAAGTAACAATTCTATTTTCTTCGTGCAGATACGAGCGAGTTGGGTATCAACATGACCAAAAACTTAGGCCTGAAACCAGCGATAAGCTGGCATGTGAAGACAAGCATTGTGAACGAGCTGAATTCTGGCCGAGTTGTCGGATATGATCAAACATACAAGTATGAAATAAATGATTGACTTTTTACACTGCTTATGCTTAATCGGTTCAAAACGTGAAGATGACACTGTTCTGGTGCGAGGAAACTTCAATGCTTAATTTGTATGAAGTGAATGAGACATATTCAACGATTCCATTGTAGCATGAAAACTCGGACGTGTAACCAGTGACAGTCATAACAGTTCCTTTCTTCTCTCTCTCTCCTGTACTAATGATTACAATTTGCTCATGCTATATATGTGTGCATATATAAACAGTAATTTTAAGGTATATTTATTCGCTGAATCGTTTAGTAAGTGTTTGTCCCAAATCGCTGTGTACGGTATTGAACAAGCTCCGGTCTGTTTCAGGTGCAGCCAGAGCGAGAGGATAGCTGTGTTACCAGTTGGATACGCCGACGGTTTCCCTAGAAGTATGTTTGAAAATTGTTACGTAACAACATTAAACGGTAAGGAATTTAAATATGTTTGAAAACATTGTTACTCCCTTTTTACTACGAGCCAGACTTTATGGTCATTCTTGGGGGTTTACCTTATTTCTCTTTTAGAATTTCAATCGTTTTTGCAACTGCATTGTGTCCTGTTTCAATGTTACAGAAATCTGTTGCGAATAAACGTACATGCATCTATATTTGTCATAAAAACATTTTTTTTTCTGTTCAGTGTAGAAAAATAGAGTTAGACATTAGTTTCGTATTATATTACTTTTTATACTGTTATTTTGTATTCACAGGGGTTGTTTGTCCCGTTGTCGGACGTATTTCCATGGATGCTATTACAATCAAACTCCCAGACGAAGCGAAGGAATGTCAGGAATTCATTCTGATGACTTCAGACTTTAACGACACGAACTCAGTAGTAGCTATTTCAAAAATTCAAAACACCATACCTTACGAAGTGTGTACAAACATATCGAGCCGCGTTCCAAGACTGTTCGAAACGGATGGTGAAACAATGACAGTGACAGAAGTGTAGTCTTCAGGCTGTGACAGCTAACTTTGATCTCCTGCGTGATATGTTGTTTATCGTGAAAAGTCTACCAGAACAAAATACAGATCTATATACGCCATTTCTTCGCCTTCGCATACGAAAAGCACGGAATTTTTGTTTTATTTTGTTTTTCTTCGACAATTCTCATGTAGTAAAGTCGGATGAACACGCAACATTCATACAGCAACACATTTTCATTGATGAGTGACACTCGCTCTAAATTCCATCGCTTCTTAATACTTTTTCTGTTGTTTTTTTTTACAATTCGTATTATTCTCCTAATCAGACCTCATAAACGACATATCTACATTTAAATTATTGTGCTAATTCGATCCAATTCGATTCAATTTCTTGACATTTCCAGCATTAAATTTGTTACATTGTTATTTTTTTGTTTGTTTTACAATCAATTCTTTTAAAATATTCCACAGGAAATAACCCAGTTTAGCAATATTCGGCCTTTTCAAAGAAAAACCAAAAAAAAATAAATTTTTTTTTTTTTTTTTGGTCAAGATGATACCAATATTGCTTTTCAACAAACACTTTTTTTTTCTTTGTTTTTTTTTTTTAGTCATGTTTAACCAAATATATAGCGATGTAAATAATAATTAAGCTGGATATTGAAAAATCCAGTCAATGTTAACTTTCCAAAAACTTCTTAGAAATTACTGAAAATCCTAATCCTTTTAAAGATACGTATAGACAAGTAGTTATACAGTAACACAAATACTAAGTAATTGAAACGCACACACGGCTCGTATGATGACAAAATGATGTCGTGCTTCAACTGTCCCAACCGTCCGTCTGTCAATAATTTCTCTTTAGCAAAGACACTCTATTCTTACAATTTCGTTATCAAACTTCATTTAATCCAATCATCAACTGATCTCAGACATCCTTTCTTCATGTGGCCAGTTTGGAGCGTACCTATGAGATAAGATTCTTGGAATATTCAGATGAGATACTTTAGTACTGCTTTCTTTGAAGCATAAACGTTTCTTGTGTTATAACAAGAACCCCATACATCTTGTTTCAACAAATGTGAACGGTTCCTCTAAGGCAAAGCCAGACCTGGTCTAGCATCTTTATAAGACCCATAAATGGTCAATAGGAGTTGTTGATGCAATCACTTATGTTGAAAGAGTCAACCTGAGCAAAATAAGCTGACCTTGACCTTTGATGAAGGTAAAGGTCGGTACTTGTCAAAAGCATCTATCAGGGGTAGGTGAAGTTGTCTGCGTTAAATGATTGTGGAGCTTAGGCATTGACACCACTTTCAAAAGAAAGGCCACTGTGATAATGACCTTTTGACAAAGTAACCTAACCGATTTTTGAAGAGTGTACAATTGTTTGGGAGTTTCTACCCGTAACCCGTTCCAAGTACAAATGTATCAAATTCACCGAGATGTTGATATTTAACGGACTGGCATCAACATCAATAAGGTTTATTCGCTTTTGAAGGGCAACCTTCGTTTTATGGTTGTGGAGCTTTAGTCCTGAAACCATTTTCGAATATAAAGGTCACTGTGACCTTGACGTTTGACAAGAGGGATCTCTAATTAATAAGGTCCATCCGCTTGTAGAGAACTACCATCACATGAAAGCTGAAAACTGTATCTTTATGATTCAACCTGTCCGCAGTTATATTGACAAGAGCTCTGCCGTACTGATAAGGTTTGGCTGGTGTTTGCAGTTTATTTCTGGTTCTTGTAAAATTATGAGTTGGGCCTTCAGGATTTGACACTCACCGAACGGAATGCACGTTTTAACTACACAACATAATGCAGAAACAAGGAATACATTTCAATTTTATTACAAAGTAAAAAAAGGGTACGCTTTAAACAGTAACAGTCAACACCCAAAAACATTATCAAATAGATAAAAATAAATGGATTCCATAAAAAATACCGGGAAACAAATTGAATTGAATTGAAACCGGTTACTGTGAGATTCAAAGTACTGGGTAATTATGATATCCTTAGTGTATATGTAAATAATAGTATATACAATATATACAGTAACTCCTAATTCAAATTCAACAAATGTTTAATTCTGCATAGCAGCTGATTGTTTAAACAGAGCAACATCGCTGATCTGTACTTCAAACTTCATTCAGTGACTAAAATACACGAATGAAATCACATGGTGGCGGTGTATAACGTAAAGATGTTCACCTTCAACAGCCATAATTTCTACTAGTTTAAACAAGTTTTTCAATCATTATCCAGTCAAAATAATGCATGTACATGTATATAAACATTTAACTGTTTTACAAACATGCAATATCTGCATCCGTTGCTATTGCAATTTCCGGCCTCATTTAAGTAGCATGGAATGAGCGCGTCAACACAATATTGTTGTGAAACTGGGCGCTGTTCGCATGGTAACCGTCCGTCTGGTAATGGGCCCTGCATTTGCTATCTTTCCCGATTAACATGAAGCTGTATCACGTCTGGTCTAATGAAGTACGGTGACCGACATCAGACTGCCTTTGCTACCTAGAGACATATTCAATCAATTCGTCTTTCTTGATTTTCCAGACCTCTATCATGTTTTCGTCAGATACATAATGCCTTTATGAGTGTAGACACGCGCAAGTCGTGCAGCAAGACATGTCGTGACCTCGTACGTGATAGTGTGTAACCGTTTAGCAAGTTCCACAACAGAATTGGGCGAGGTGAAATCATCCTTGAAGATGTAGAAATTACAACAGTTGCCCTCGTTACACGGCAGTCTCACTGAAATGGCGTCCATTGACACGCGACCTATCACTGGACACTCGGAACCTGAAACATATTCGGTTGTTCTTATTCATCAACTTATATAAATGACACAAGCAGTTTTAAAACAATTGCAGTATGGTCAAACGTAACGACTGCCCTGCGGTAGATCAATATTCCAGGGATGAACTCTGGTTGTACTAGTCTACGTACTGTGTACACATTGTTTCATTTTGTGCAATATTGCTTAACTTACCATTTTCTGTCGTAATGATGCCTTTCCCCGACAGAAGTCTGTTATAACCGTCGGCATATCCAAGCGGTATGGTAGCGATGACCTCCCCTTCCTCGCACCTGCAAACAAAATATGATTTATCTGTAGACAGGTAATAAAACAAAGAAATCTTTTATGACACCAGGTACTGTAAACAGATGAATTTATTCGGCTTAATGTTAACACTAGTCACGTCTGCACATGTCAACAAATATAAAACTGTCAAAATTTTCTTACGAAACAATTAAAATGTATGACAAGAAAACCACATTCTTTACTATCTGCATGCACACGATTAATAATTTTCATGTTAACAAGAGATGTTTGTAAAATACTTATGTCCATCTTTCTCCCCTCTCCCAGTAGCTACAACACAAGAAGTTGCTGATGGTGTAGTGACCCAGAAGTCACTACAGATCAACAGGGGTCATCAAATTCTCATTAACACTCGTTCAAGCAAGTTTGAACACTATGGGCCAAAGCATTGTCAAGTTCTTGAGCAGAAACGATCTTTAAAAGCAAGGGACTTGGACCTACCGACCCCACAGTCAATAGGGGTCATCTACTCATAAGATTTACAAGACCAAAGCTCAAAGCATTTCAAATTGATTGCGGGAAAACAATTTTGAATGCAAGGTCACCATGACTTTGACCCAGTGACTGCAAAATGAATAGGACTCATCTACTGTCCATGACCAATGTCCTTACTAAGTTTGAGACCTCAAACTCAATAATATTCTCAAGTTACCTTGACCCTTTCACCTAGTGACCTCAAAATTGATAGGTTTCATCTGCTGTCAATAACCAATGTCCCTACCAAGTCTGAATCCTTTGGGTCAAAACTTTCTCAAGTTAATGAGCGGAAACCAAGTATCTAGCTACCTACCAACCAACCAACCAACCAACCAACCAACCGACAGCTGCAAAGCAATATACCCCCACTTTTTTGTAAGGGGTGGGGGGGGGGGCACCAAAAAGGACTCTTACCTGTACGTATTGTCATATCCAACAGTACGGCCTTCTCGCATGGTTTTCACGAGATTTGGCTTGGCCATCCAGGATAATATAGGTCGCAGTCCAAGTCTATTGTACATGTCTAGAGCACTGTCTGTTGTATCTGTAAACGTAAAAAAGACATCCATTAATAAAAGTAGAATATGGAACAATAAAATGGTATTGTCTTAACTAACCTTACATGTAACTAGCACCAAGGGGTTGCCAATGTTTAAGATGGTCCATGGTTTTAAGCCATTCAGGTTATAAAGTTGTACGTACGTCCGTCTATGTAAATTATTTTTCAATATTTCATAAAATCATACTTACGTTTGGTTCAATAAAAACACATACATACATCAACCTAGTTCAACTCATATAAAAGGAATATGAGGCGGGATCTTGTATACAGTTAGATCTCAGGCTCGGAATAAAAAGTTGCGTGTCTCGACTTTTCAGGTCGCGGGTACGAAACAGAAACGCAACATGCACATTTTAGATGAAAGTTTAATCTGGTACATAGTATTTGCTGTTATAAATATGCCGGCCATAACCATTATGTTGTAAACAAAACTTCTAGCAAGTGAGAGCATTTAGATATTAACAAGTGTTCCAGTAGTCAGACAATTACCATTTATTAAAAACAATTAAAACATCTATATCTTGCATATTGTTACATCTAAATATGAATGGGTCAAGATATTAACTGTCCGTTTATATAGAAATCTACGTCAAGTGAGTTGTTCGTCGAAGTCTACCCGACTTGGTATTTCAAACCACGTAACCATCCATACTTCGACGCTGCCCTCTGGTGCTTGTTACGCATGCGCACACTAGGAAGCAAACATATTTTGTCAGTAATTACTATACCTACCATATTACATACTCACAAACGTAACAAAAAATTGGTTCCCTTTTTGTTGCTGATTATCTTGTTTCACGCCGACAGCTGGTACCTTTTGGGGTTGAACATCAATGATTAAAAATCTGGAAATAGTATACCTAAGTAGAAATAGGGAAATAAGCCCAGTTGTGTCCAACCAGGTTACATTTTGATTAATAAAAGCACATGTATTTAAGATTTTTACTGATCAAAAGGTCTGTGCAAGCCTTGACAATGCATCGATGAAGCTGAAAATCAACCGTTTTGAATTAATAACAAAGTTTAAGATCAAGTTATAATTACATACAAGTATGAAGCAAAATTTAAGAGCAGAGAAACTGTAATATAGCTTTACACAGAAATTAAGTTTAATGTGGTGTACTGTTAGGTCTATTTAAAGCGTTATGTTAAATGAACTTTTCTACTGTTATATTAAGATTTTATATAATAAATATGAGTCTAGAATATAGGACAGAAGTACACACCTGGCGGCAGTCCATACATTGCTATCCCCGGACGAACGAAGTCCAAGTCGGTTCCGTAGCCAAGCAAGGTACCCGCAGAATTTGCTGCGTGAAGTTTGATTCCTCGCAATCTACAAAAGTATATACATGTATATAGTATTTGTTTAATATTATAAAGGAGACACAGAATCTATGGTGATAGCAATTTCTTGGGGTGACTGACCTACTGGTCAGTAACCTTTGCTTATACATGTACATGTATTCGTAAACTATGTTATGTATGCTTAATGAGACGTTTCCCGACTGCGGTCGTTCACCAGATCAATTCTTTTCAAAAGTTCGAATTAGACAAATTTTATGTTGATACCCTAAATTGACTAAAAAAATCTTACCATACAAGGACAAATTCGTTTCTTATTTATACAAACAAAGCAACATTTCTGACAGATCTTAAAATGGAACCAGAACTTGCTGACTACCTGTATTTTGTGGCAACATGTAGGAATGTGTCTAGTTGAGAAGCTGTAAATGTCGGATTGTCCCAGGCCGAGGCGAAGTGCGTCATGATACTGTGTATCCGTACACCGTGCTCGTCACAATACTGAAAATGCAAACAAAGTTTTAAAAAAACACAATCATAGCATTGTTATACAAGATTCATGATGATTTTTATTTCGTGGTTGAGTGACATACACGTCAAAACGCTTGTCGCTGGATTACGTAAACCGTGATTATCATAATATACTAACTCGAAACGACGTTTAACCACGAATACAAGACCCATGAATAAGGCTATGCACAACAATTTTTGTTCTAAATGGAGATGTTTAAAGCAAAACAATATTTACAGACGTTTAATGCAAAATCTAACACAGAAACTTACGTTCACAATGTCATCTAGTTCTTCAGGTTGGAATCCGTTCCTAGACATCCCTGTATCCACTTTTATCACCACCGGTCGTTCGAAGATCTCCTGTTAAGATAAATAATTGGTGGTTTTTAGTGTGCACGACAAAAGTTTAGTAAAACTCTAACTTCGCTTTCGGTCAAAAGACATTCAGTCCTATACCGATTGTTTCCATTTATACATGTACTAGAATATAAATGAAAATAAATAATTATAAACATGTACATTAATATAGTGATAAGTAATAATTAAATAATGAAATAAATTAAAGATACGTAATAATTGTATGATAAGACTTAATACATGATAGAAGACATAAACAGTTCGTCTAAACAGCCTACCTCGTAATTTTCCGTGAGTACATAATCCGGACACGGGTTGTGTGTGCATAAGGCCCATTCTTGCAGGAACTCTATGGTGCCAACTGTTGGAACGAGCTCATATTCTACCAAATCCGGAATCTCTTCTTCGCACGCGTTTCCTAAAATACATAGTGTCAAATCGATTTCTAAAGCAATAGTTGAAGCATAATTCAATTGACGTTTATTTTCAAAGCAATTACATTAATGTTTATTTTCAAAGCAATATAAGAACAACTTCTGTTTCATTAAGTTACTATTTTCTATACTCAAGATAAAATTGGAATAAATTGGATAGTTCTAAGAGATGTTCTTACCAAATATCTGTATGTATGACTCGATACCAGCTTTTCTAAGTTCGATGCCTTCGCCAGGAGACGCGACAGCAAAATGCTGCACACCAACGTCTCTCAAATGTTTACCTAGCTCCACACTGCCGTGACCATACGCATTAGCTTTCAAAACTGCTATAATGTCTGAAAATACAAAACAGAAATAAAACATGGAAACATTGGCAAATACTTCAAGCAGTAGATTGTGTAATCTTTTTCTCTGGTACGAAAAGCATATGGTGTCAGCACGCTTGGATCGCCACCAGTATCTTATAAATATGGAATTCATGTTCTTATTTAATTTATTAATGCAGTCTAAATAAATTCTTTATAAAATCGGACTGGACAGCGACCAGCGTCAAGCACATGGTCTTTTCCGAATTTCCATAAACAATGACGATGAATAAGTTATTAGGTTCGTACTCGGCTGACATAGGTAAAGATTATGAAATTTGTTCTAATGGCTTAAATAAATAAACTGCTCGGTGTGTTTTGGCTAATCTTTCACAAAACAAACTTGCGTGGATACTAAAAATGCCTTTGGCATTAAGTTAATTTTCGCAATAAAAAACAAGTAAATAGTCACATAAACCGACATGTAAAAATTTTGCGATTTTTTTTTTTTTTTTTTTTTTTGGAAAATGGAAGCTACAAAAGTATAAACCGCACATACCTGTATTTTGTGAACAGAGATTCTTCAAGATGCACACATTATTTGTCAGAGCATCTAAGTCAATCTTCAAGTACGTCCTGCGCTTTGCTAATTGATATTCGTTTTCTGGTACGCTCCCTAAATTCTTCCACAGATCCATTTAATATGTTATAGTATAGTGTAGCAAAAAAAGGTATTTACGTGCTGCTCGCTTCACACCAATCTCACAAATGACGGCGTTCTTATCCACAAAGCAAACTGAGACCAGGAAACTGGAGTAAACTGGATTGAACTAGCTTAAACTGGTTTGTTGGTCAATGTTGTTTTATTGGTTCAAGAGTTCGGATGACGAGTGTTGCTTTGTTCCCATGGTAATGCATTTGACAATGTGTATTGTAATGTCAAAACGACACTGCGGTCATTGACCAGTCATTAGATAAGAATGTTTATACCTCTTCATAGACGAGTAACCATTACGTGTTCTGCAGTTCCTAGATGATAATCTGTATGTCTGCATCACCAGTGTCTGTTACATGCATCGTGAATCCATCTGGGGATTGTTTAATATATAGTTTGTCTTGAAATTTGCTACTGGTTTAAAATAAAATACAGATCATCCAATCATAATTTGTTTGTACTCTGCTATTTGCTCTCCGTTAAATGACCCACAGTTAAATGGTGGAACTCGAGTCTGCACTCAATCTGGTGGGACCCAAGTCATCACAAAACTTAATGCTCACTTTCTCGAAGCCAGTTCCTAAACACACTCTCGCTTGCAACTGATTTCAGGGCGACATATAGATACATTTTATAATCATCGATTAAAAAACAAAGGCATTTCAAACTGGTAACAATTTCTGTCACATCGTTATCATACGCGTAGGCCTACAAACACTGTAATATTGTTGTTCCGGTCAACGTTACATGTATATAAAGTATAAACCTTTAGTAACAGCTTATATACGCAATGTGATGTAATTTTAACAATGACCAAGTGTTTGAACAAATTATCCGTTCCAATACAATGTCCATTGCAACTGTGTTATTAACATTCACTGAAATAACTTTCAAAATCATGAGACGGGACAGTTGATAAACGATGCATGTGTAAAACATCCATGAACTTCTTTTGAACGTTCTTAACTATATCACAGTGATATGATAGCCTGACATTTGCGCAGGTCAAGTTGAAATAAACTGATGGATGTATATAAATTCTACATGTCATAGACCTGTTTATTTATTATAGGCGTGTGGTTTGTAGAGCAATTGAACTAGATATTAATTTGTTTTTTCTTGACCTATTAACCGATTTCTCCGACCTTTTTTTCACTACAGATCAGTATTATTTACAGACTGACATTCTATATGCCGTTTTGGCAAACGGAAAAACAGAGAGAGAAGAAAACAGGTATAATTATTGTGGGAAGTCACTGGTTATCCAGTCAAACTACAAATGAAAACACTGAATTTACATGTATAGTGCCTAGAAATGAACAAATCATGTCAAATCCTGTACAAGATCACCCAAAAATAGTTGATGCGAATAACGCTTTAAAGATTGCCACAAACATGTTCCGCTTTCCTGACATTTTTGGCAGCAAAGGGAGTTAATGGAGTAAGAAATAGTAAATGTAAGGACTGAAAGTCAGTCTACCCTTACAGTATCATCATGAAATTTGTCTTCATGATTTACAGGTCAAGTTATCATTAGGTCAAAAACTACGCCACCATTAAATAAACAAGAGATTTTCCTTTGATTTGACTGTGGGACCTAGTTGTTTTACCCTAGACTCGGGCTTGATCAAGAACTAATCAAACTTTTGATTTGATGAGAATTTTATCAAGGTCCGTCCCAAAGAGCATGTATGTTAGCTTAAGATCGGGATGAGACCCCGGCATGTCTCCCATCATGCCTAAAAGTAAAATTTAATGCCGAAAAAAAAGGAGAAATTTACCTGACTGCAATTCCCAGTCGGTATCAGCTAGCTTTCCTGGTGAGATATCCGAGAACAGTCGACAGCAAGTACTCTGGTGGTAGTGATAACCAGGCCTCGGCACGGCCGCACCATACAAGGCCTACTGGTATCTCTCTGCTAAACCGTACGAACGCCCCACTACGGGTGCTTAAAGCACCGGGTGCCATTTCGCACGTTTCAGCCGTGCCGAAACGGGTCGGTGAACCTCAATCGGCTTGCTGAGGACAGTCAGTACTCAGTCTGAACCAGTGGTCACGCCAAAACTAGTCGTCTGTGCCCATCAGCCCAGCGCTGAAACTCACCTCAAGAGGCCCCATCTCACAGCAGGTTCTCTGTAGTCTTCTCACACAGAAGTTCGCTGTCAGCAGGACCGAGACGAGTTTCTCAAGAGACGGAGCATGCATGTCTCCCACATGCTGAGAACCTCACGATCACTGCCGAGAGACTGGGGTGAATTCGGTCAAGGTTCACCCAGGCGGCCAAAACACACTAGCCGTAATTTGGCTCCACCAGTGTGAGGGGCCTACTATCAAAAATAGGTTAGAGGTCCCCTCCTCCAGAGTTCCCTTTCCTGGGCGGGCCTACTAACAAAAAGGTTAGCAAGCTCACACCCATTCCAGGTTTCCTGCTGCATGATGCGATCTCAAGTATCCGAGTTGCCCCACACATGATGCGACTCTGTGCCTAATCATTGAGAATAGGGTACCAGCCCTGCCCTCAGGCTTCCCAGAGCACATGCTGTCAGTCGCTCAATCGTCCTTCTCCCCAGTTCCACTGGCTAAAGAGAAATTTAGAGTCCCAAAAGTGGGTCACCCACGCGGCCAATTCCGACCTAGATGTGAGTGACCCTGTCCGAACGTGAGCACAAACACTGTAAGGAGGTCTTCTGTTGTCGTGCAGAACCGCCTGTCGCCATCCCGCTGTTGGAGTGATGGTCCCCAGTCACCCGGCATGTCACCGGCACACAGGGTTCTTGTAGTGCAGAGGTGGACATCTCATCTCGGAGGTCTTCTTCTGTGGTGTGCGTTGAAACAACAAACGGCTCTTGTTAGAGTCACCCCCTCGTCGTTAGCTGAGGCCCCGACAGTTACTAGGTCGCTGTACCGAAGTACAAATGGACAAAGTCCTGTTGTGTGTGTTTGACCCGTCCGTCGGACCCCACCCTGCTCCGTGACGGCCCCAGAGGCCACAAACTTCATGATGATTGGGTTATATATGGCCTCTAGAGTTTTAAGAAGGATTTTCATTGATTTGACATTGTGACCTCATTTTTAAACTTAGGTGGCCAAAAATTCGAACTTTGACTAAAAATCACTGAAAAAGACATGCTGAACAATTTTTGTGATGACTGGGTGGTAAATGTCACCTCTGGCATACACAACGTATTTCTATTATTTTACATCCTGTCTTAGTTTTTAATACCATATTCGAACTCGACCTATATTCATCAAGGCAGTCATTCTAACCAAGTTTCATGCAGATCCAATGAAATTGCAACCTCTATTGCATATACAAGGCTCTCCTATTTTAACGGAGTCTTAGCTTTTGACCCCGGATGGCCCATATACAAACTTGACATATATTTCATCAAGGCAGTCATGCTGACCAAGTTTCATGAAGATTAAATAAAAAAATCCAATCTCTATTGCATACACAAGGGTTTTCTGTGATTTAACCGGGTGACCTAGTTTTTTTACGCCAGATGATCCACATTTGACCAAGATTACAGCAAAACAATCATATAATACTGACCAAGTTTCATGAAGACCCAACGAAATATATTGCATACACGAGGGTTTTCTATGATTTGACCCAGTGATTAAGTTTCAACCCCTGATGACCCATACCAAAACTCGACCAACATTTCATCAAGGCAGTCGAGTTTCATGAAGTTCCAGTGAAAAATGGAGACTCCATTGCTTACACGTTTTTTTCTATGATTTGACCTGGTGACCTAGTTTTTAAATCAAGATGACCTATATTCAATCTTGACTTAGATTTTGATTAAGTTTCATGAAGTTCCAGTGAAAAATGAAGACGATTGTATAAACAAGGTTTTTGTACAATTTGACCTGGTGACCTAGTTTTTGACCGCAGATGACCCATATTCAAACTCGAACTAGATTTTATCAAGATATTTATTCTGACCAGGTGTCTCACAGCCTGTATCCTCTCCATGTGCTCAACAATTGTGTCATGTGATTGTAAAAGCTTTCCATGCATGACAGGGCTACCTTGCATACAGTATTAAATTACCTTTAAACTCCAAGTGTGACCTTGACCTTTGAAGTAAGGACGTGGGTCTTGCATGCGACACATTGCCTTGAAGTGCTGAAATTTGTTCCTAACCAATCAATGCATGAGAAAGTTACAATCCGGACCATACACAGGATTTCATTCCCTACAAACACTAACTGTGACCTTGACCTTTGAGGTAGGGATGTGGGTCTTGCACAAGACAAGTCGTCATGATGTGCAGGAACATTTGTGCAGTTATTTTACAAGAGGGCCATGATGGCCCTATATCACTCAGCTGAATACAAGTCCACTTGCCTGATGGATGTGATCAATATTGACCAAAGAGGCATGATTTGAACAAAGTAAGTGGAAGACCACTAGACAAGGTTACATACCAAATAGGTTTTCGTTTTCCTATATACGTTTTTATCAAACAAGTCACCCCCTGGACGGTGCTATATTGAACCCCTGGGGTATACTTTGAACAATCTTGTTAGAGGTCCATTAGACAATGCTAGACAGATATCAAAGCTCTAGTCTAGGCTTTGTGGTTTCAGTGAAGAAGATTTTTAAAAATTTTTCCCTTTTTTTTTTGCCATAGCAACTAGAGTTCTGCATGAAATGAAATTGTTTGAACAATCCTGGAAAAGCTTCATGCACGCATCATCCCTGCATAGTTTCATCAAAATTTGCCAAGTGGTTTGAGAAATGTCGTTTGAATCAAAATGTTGAAGGATGACGGACAATCATCCTTCCTAAAAGCTCACTCTAGCAAAGCCAGATAAGCTAAAAATCCTTCAATGCATGACAAAGCTACAGTCCGACAAAAAAATGTAAGGACAGACGAACAGATGGTCGGTGCAATTTCAATATGCCACCCTTTGGCAGCATAAAAACCTTGTTAACATTCTCAGAGGCCACATTCATTAACCATTCTTATTATTCATCATGAAAATCGGTTAGACAATTTGCCTCAATGATTTCTAGGTCACTTTCCCATCTGGGTCACTTGGGGTATAAAAGTAGTCAATGAAAAACCTTTCTAGATGCCACATTTATTAACCAATCATCATGAAAAATTTATCAGAACATTTGTCTCAAAGATTTCTAGGCCATGTTTGAATCTGGGTAACTTTGGGTCAAGAACTAGGTCAAATGACAAGGTCTGTGTTTACCAAATGGATTTCATTACAAACATTTCTATGGTAACTGGCTATACAAACATAAAAGCAAGGTGTTATTTTAAATCTTTATTATCTAAAACTAACTAGCTTTCAATCATTACTTTCTAGAAGCCAGTGTTATGAATATGCCCAGATTTTGCTCAGTAAATATATACACGCATAACAGAATTTCATAAGACATAATATGTATAAATAACAAGTATACACAAACAAGAGGGCCATGATGGCCCTGTATCGCTCACCTGTCTACCATTGGCAAAAATAAAAAGGTTATTAATAGCAGAAAGGATCAATTTTTACCTTTGGCTCATGATATCCTCTTAATAAGCCTATGTAAAATCAAAAGACCCTCCCCCCCAGGCAGGGTTAATTTTGACCCTGAGGTCAGGATTTGAACAATCTTGGTAGAGAGTCAATTATTGCCACATGCTGAATATCTAAGCTCTAGGCCTCATTATTTTGCTGTCTGATCATGATCTGCACTGTTGGCTATTCATTTTTTTGCTGTCTGATCATGATCTGCACTGTAAGCTATTCATTGTATGTTGGCTGGTCATGATCTGCACTGTCATCTTTTTATTTTTTTGCTGTCTGATCATGATCTGCACTGTTTGCTATGCATTATTTAGCTGTCTGATCATGATCTGCACTTTCATAATTTAGCTGTCTGATCATGATCTGCACTTTCATTATTTTGCTGTCTGATCATGATCTGCACTTTCTGACAAATTTCAAGGATATCTGGGCTGAAAATGTAACATCTAGAGTGTTAACAAGGTTTTTCCATATTTGGGCTGTGACCTAGTTTTTGACCCTAGATGACCCATATTCGAACTTGGGCTAGAAATCAACTTAACAACCTTTCTGACAAATTTCCAGGATATTTGGGCTGAAAATGTTACCTCTAGAGTGTTAACAAGGTTTTTCCATATTTGGGCTGTGTGACCTAGTTTTTGACCCCAGGTGACCCATATTAAAACTTGAGCTAGAAATCATAGAAACAACCTTTCTGACAAATTGCCAGGATATTTGGACTGAAACAGTAGCCTCTAGAGCCTTAACAAGATTTTTCTATTTTTGGGCTCTGTGACCTAGTTTTTGACCCCAGATGACCCATATTCGAACTCGTCCGAGTAATAACTGGGACAAACATCCTGACCAAGTTTCGTGACAACTGAGGAAAAAATGTGACCACTAGTGTTAACGAACTAAATGTGGACGGACGACGTCCGACGGACATTCATCGATCCTAATAGCTCACCCTGAGCCAGCTGAGGTGAGCTAAAAAACTTTATGAAAGGTCTTAATTGGCAACTAAAATGAAAAGAAACTTCAGGTGTTGCAAATCAGCAAACCTGTTTACAAACAGATTTACATCTATCCCTGTATCTACAATTCTGAATAATATATACCAGAGATGTTTGTAAACAACACATACTAATAACAAGAGCTGTCCCTCCCAAGTGACGAATGCCCCCGAAAGAGGTGCCTCACAGTCTGTGTCCTCTCCATGTGCTCAATAAATTGTGCTATGTAATTTTAAAATCCTTCCATGCATGACAGAGTAATCATGCATACAGTATTCCATTACTTTAAACACTAAGTGTGACCTTGACCTTTGAGGTAGGGACTTGGGTCTTGCATGCGACACATCCGCTTGATGTGCTAGACATTTGTGCACAGTTATTTTAAAATCCTTCAAAGCATAATAAAGTTATAGTCCGGACACAAATGTATGCATATATACAGGATTCCATTACCTATAAACTCTAAGTGTGACCTTGACCTTTGTGGTAGGGATGTGGGTCATGCATGCGACACGTCGTCTTGATGTGCTAGACATTTGTGCCAAATTATTTTAAAATCCTTCAAGGCATGACAAAGTTACAGTCCGGACACGAATGTGTGCATATATGCTTATATAGAGGAATCCATTACCTTCAAACTCTAAGTATGACCTTGACCTTTGAGCTAGGGACGTGGGTCTTGCACGCGACACGTCGTCTTGATGTGCTAGACATTTGTGCCAAGTTATTTTAAAATCCTTCAATGCATGACAAAGTTACAGTCCGGACACGAATGTGTGCATATATGCTTATATGGAGGAATCCATTACCTTCAAACTCTAAGTATGACCTTGACCTTTGAGCTAGGGACGTGGGTCTTGCACGCGACACGTCGTCTTGATGTGCTAGACATGTGTGCCTAGTTATTTTAAAATCCTTCAATGCATGACAAAGTTACAGTCCGGACACGAATGTGTGCATATATAGAGGATTCCATAACCTTCATACTCCAAGTGTGACCTTCACCTTTGAGGTAGGGATGTGGGTCTTGCACGCGACACGTCGTCTTGATGTGCTAGACATGTGTGCCAAGTTATTTTAAAATCCTTCAATGCATGACAAAGTTACAGTCCGGACACGAATTTGTAAGTGGGGACGGACAGACGGTGCGATTTTAATATGCCACCCTTCGGGGGCATAAAAAGTGCAAGGCCCTATATCGCTCACCTGACTACCATTGGCTATAATAAAATGTGTCATGATTCTAACATAATTCATATAGGTCCACTACACAATGCTAATAACATTTCAAACATCTTTTATCTGCCTGTCGGCCTTGCTTTTTTAAAGAGTTTTCCCTATATAAGCCTATGTGAAATCAAGGGTTAATTCTGACCAGGGGGTCATGATTTGAACAATCTTGGTAAAGGTCCACTAGACAATGCTACATGCGAAATATCTCAGCTCTAGGCCTTGTGGTTTCAGAGAAGATTTTTAAAGTTTTTCCTATATAAGCTTATGTAAAACCAAGTGACACCCCAGGTGGGGTCAATTTTGACCCAGGGCTCATAATTTGAACAATCTTGGTAGAGGTGCGTTAGACAATGCTACATATGTAAGCTCTGGGCCTTGTGGTTTCAGAGAAGAAATTTTTAAAAGTTTTTCCTATATAAGCCTTTGCAAAAACTAAGTGACCATCCGGGCGGGGTCAATTTTGACCCGGGGGTCATAAATTGAACAATCTTGGTAGAGGTCCACTAGCAAATGCTACATGCCAAATATCTAAGCTCTAGTCCTTGTGGTTTCAGAGAAGAAGATTTTTTAAGTTTTACCTATTTGTTGCCATAGCAACCAGAGTTCTGCCATGGAATGGAATTCTTTGAACAACTTTGATAGAGATTCATGCAAGGAACATCCCTGCAAAGTTTCATCAACATTGGCCCAGTGGTTTCAGAGGAGATGTGGTTTGAAGGAAATTGTGGACGGACGGACGGTGAGTGATCCCTGCAAAGTTTCATCACCATGGCCCAGTGGTTTCAGAGGAGATGTGGTTTGAAGGAAATTGTGGACGGACGGACGGTGAGTGATCCTAATAGCTCACTCTGGCGAGCTAAAAATTGCTTGAGTACCAAGATAGGACAAATTTTACAATTTTTTTATCAGCTTTAAGCAGTTTGATTGGTGACATAAAACACATCTTAAAGTAACAGCGACCCTGACCTAGTGCCAAAAATCAATAAAGGTCAACAACTTCTATACTCCTAGCAAGTTTGAAGACACTAGGTCAAAGGGTTATTGTGTTAATCTGTGTAACAGTATTTCAATCTCATCAGTGACATTGACCTTTGACTTAGTCACCTTAACATCAAAAGGACTATCTACTCTATACTTTAACCCTAGCAAAGTTTGAAGACCTTAGGTCAAAACATGGTTCAGTCATTGAGTAGAAACGTTTTTAAATGCAAGGTCACTGTGACCATGACCTTTGACCATATCAACAATATGGGTCATCAACTTTCAAAATGCAATAATACCGCTACTTGCTACGACAACACTGTGGCAAAGAGTTGCTGAGCAATCAAATAGAAATATTTTTATAAATGCAAGGTCACTCTGACTTTGACCAAGTGTCCCCAAAATCAATAGTGACCATCTACTCTTCATTAGCTGTAATACTAATACACATGTAGGTTTGATGGCCTTATGTCAAAGCATTGTCAAATTATTGAGCAGAAACTGTTTTTTACATGCAGTGATTCCAAAGTCAATAGTGGGCCATCTATTCTTCAGGAGCTTTACTCCTAGCAAGTTTGAAGATCTTAGCTCAAAGCATTGAGTGGAATCAGTTTTGAAAAGCAAGGTCATAGTGAACTGAGTGACATCAGAATCGCAAAGGTTTCATCTATTGTCCATGACCAATGGTCTTTCAAGTTTCTGACCAATGAGTCAAAGCCTTCTGAAGTTACTGTGCAGAAACCAAAATACAGAACCTAAATATTCTGGTTGGCCTTTAGAGGGGGAAATCTATCTGATTACTGAGGTGGCTGGATTTTTTGTGGGATCAGATTATGCAAGTTTCATACCTATAGTGGATCCTCTATATGGGATCAAGATTTTCATAAATCACAGGAGTTTATTTTCGAACAGCGTCCATATCTTGTCTATTAAAAGAATATGTCACATACCTATAAAGTTTATCGTATAAACTACAATTTTTAAAATGCCAGCATATTCCGGTGCAGCGTAATAATAACATGCTGCAAATTCTCAAAGTGTACAAAGTTAAAAAGATCTTTCACCTTAAAAAGTTTGTCAGTACTTTCCAATCAATTTTTATTTTTCCTTCAAAATTCTGTTTTCTGTTAACTGTACTAAATTGTTAGACATTTCAAGCTAATCCTGACCACAGTTTTGAAAGTCCTAGCAGGACGTGGTCTGTCAATAATATGGATAAACTTTAAAAATCTAACGATCACGAGATGAAATCAAATGATCATAAGGTTTGATAGACAGTACATTGCTAGATGTTAGGGCCAATCGATAAACTAATTATCACTCTGACATCCTTTGTGACATATTATGGAAATCAAATATTTTCATGCATTCGGTACACAATCTCATATAACATATATAAGGACAAAAAATATCAGGCGCAATCCTGAAAATTGAGGGAGCAGAATTTGGGGGAAATTAAAAAATTAATGTTAGTGGAGAAATAAAAAGGTTGATAAAATACATGTATAGCTGAATTTTTCAAGTGACCAGTTTTTTAGGGTCCAGAATTTTGAGTCTACTGTATGTATCTATCTACTATACACAATACACCGGCATCTTTAAGGGGTCATAATAATGAATATTGAAATTCCAAACTGAAGCAGAATCATGCAATTTCAGTTGTACCAAATATACTGGCTAGCATGTAGGAATCTGGAATATTAACAAGATTTCAGTCTTCTTTCATGGAGTCCCACAATGAATTGGTGATGAAGAATTGAGAGCACTTCCTCTTGTCAAAGTTGAATGGTTTCACATCACTTTTGTTACTGATGTCTGAGAGTTAGTGTTAAGGATAACAGTTCTAACATACAAAATAGCATGGTGAATTCAGTTCATTTGACTAATAGATTTTATAATAAGTGACAAAACATTACACTGATGTTACCTGTTTACAACTGTAAGAATGTAACAATATTAGAATGGCAGACTTTTTATCAAGCAGTAAAGGAACCATCTTAACCATTTATTTGTGCTGACATTTCAACACTGGACGTATTGTCTTAGCAGTGTTTTTACTAATTTATTTATTCTCGATTGCGAAACAGGTTCTTACAACTTATATTAATTGCTCTTGAGACTCACTCCAGATGATATCAACCTCGAAGAGAGAGCGGCAATGTGGAATCATATGTGTCTTGCCTAAGGACACTACCGACATGGTGACGATAGGGATTGAACCCGGGGCCCTTCAGTCCTGAGGCGAATGCGCTACCACAGTTCCATGGCGGCTCCACCGTGTGTGACTGCTACATTCTCCAGGTCTCTGCTGTCTAGAGAATCTACTGTTCTCAATCTTAGTCCTAAAATTAAAACTTCAAGACCATTTGATACAAACCAATTGCTACTGATTAGAAAACAATGTTAGATGTGCTTATGGTCCGCCATCCTTTTTCTAGGTATATACGGTACGACCTGTATTAGAAAACATTCTTATTATCAACCAATTTATACTTAGAGCCTTACAATGGGATCTTCTGACTTCCGATTTGGCCATGTCTATTTCTTCAAATAGGGGTATTTTACAGAATTTTGTTCCAAAATGCTAAATTTTAAATTCTGATCATAAGACGCTATATTTGTCGTCTGCTTCAGAGTGAAAGTGGCTTGAAAAGGTTTACATTTTAATGGATACTAGGCACTAATAGGTTTATATGTGTGACAATGACTTTTAGTTTAGTTTATACAAATTTATTTTAGCTCAATTGTGAAGAAAGCTTGCAGCTTATAGAGTCATTTTCGAGTCTGTTTCCTGGAAAAACCAGTACTGGTGTCATATGAGAAGGTACCGTTGTGACCCCAGTGGGGCTCAAACCTGCAACCTCCGGGATGAGCGGCGACTTGATCTTCGGACTGCAAAATCCATACAAGTGCTTTACTCATTACAGAAAAGTCAAAGCAGTTTTTACTAGTTATGCAACTTTCAGTTCGATATTTGACAGTTTACCCTAAATTCATTATCATCTGCACAATGACTGTGTATCAAAGCATTTCTACACGAGACATACAATTATGACAAATACCAATACGCAGAGAGGGAGAGAGAGATCAGTTTGCCAAATGTTACAGGTTTCAAGTTTTAAACCTAAAAGAAAATCTGCCCATAGTTTTCCCCAGTACCAAGGTAATTAGTATCACTTGAATTTGGAAAAGTCACAAGATGCGATCTGTTAGTTCAACATATCTTTATTATCATGGTCAGTGTTAAGAAGTACGTTGCAGACTACATACCAGTACAGCTTTAGCAGGAATAAGCTAAAGTAGCAAATTTCTGACTTGCACATGTAACAATCTTCTGCAGTTGCTCATCAACAAAGAAATGTTCAGTAGACTCCTTATCACACTGTTGATTTTCAGCATTTCTCCAGCAGTCTTGGGATATAACCTGTCTGTTACCCTGGGCAAGATTGTGCTGCAGTCTTGGTATAGTCAATGAGTACAAAACGTTTACTGTTAGCAGAGAAGCTAAATAGTTTTTAGGTTCTTATTTTCTTTTTTTGCGCAATTAATTTTTACTTGATATCAGAGGTATTTTGAAATTGTTTCACAAAGGGATCACAGATTCTTAAAGATATAATATATGTAGCAGTAACCATTTGCATGCATATAGTGCATACAGACTATTTCCTACATGTATATACAGTTAAACTTCGTTTGCTCGAACTCGAAGGGTCCGGCGATTTCGGTTCGAGGGATCGGTAGTTCGAGCGATCGAGGTTTGTCAGCATGGTCAGTCACGGGGGTCGCCATACATCCTTTATCGAGACCACATCGGGAGTTATTGCGCGTACAACGGTACACACATGTAAATGTGCATGTATATTATAAACTTGTAGCTTACCCTTGATTAAAAGACAAATTAAAACTCACAATTTATTCTAAGTGTTGTAATGTTAAAGTATGAAATGTTTGTCATTCATTAAATAATTTATTCAATTTTCTGATAAAACAAACTTTAAATTAAAGCCTATCTGCTACTTATTGCTATAAACATCGTGAGCGACTTTCAGTCTGTTTGTACATCATAACCTTTAATTGCAAATTTAACGAGGTGTGAATAACACGCCGTTTCACAGCGCTTGTGTCTGACAGCTGATCAACAATGCACTGTGTGCTCGATAATTGAGATAAGCACCTTTTATTGTTCGAGCCAAAGGATGCACTTTACAATGAAATAGATCTGAAGGGACCGCGGTACAGGTTCGAGAGATCGAGAGATCGGTGTTCGAGGTTTCGGTGGTGGAACAATATGATTTATATAGAGCTTTTGCCGGGACCGCCGGTCGGGTTCGAGCGATCGGTAGTGTTCGAGCGAATGAAGTTCGAGCGAACGAAGTTTAACTGTATACATATATATCAAATTAGGTCATTCTAATGAAAGGATACACCCTCGGACATCATTTGCTGAACCATCAAAGTCCCAGCGAATTCTCGAGATATTGTTGAACAGGCACAGCTCCTCCCTGAAATAGAACAGTAATGTTTCCATGGTTACACAAAATCTTTATCAAAGATGAAAAATGTAAACATAAAAATGTAACATATATATTTTTTGTATGTACATTTCAATCAATCAACAAATTAATGAAATATCATGATAAAAAGTTAAACTTGTGAATTTTATTTGCCAGGCCTCACAAAAATATTGTGCATGCAGAGTCTGTCACTTTCTACTTCCCCTATCAATGTAAACTTGCTTTCAGTGACCGACAAAATAAATAGTGAGATTCCTAGTTAAATAGTTACATGAAACTGTTGTTTTTGCACTTTGTTGATGGAAATCTTGCATCTGTTAGCTCTTGAAACAATACATGATTGTAAATATTAATATCATTTTTCTACCAATGTACGCATACCTTCTCTTTGGCAGACATATCAATGTCTCATTGGCAAGTCTTTCCTTTTCTTCAGAAAGTTTTTCTTTCTCCTCTCCAAGAACTTCTTTCTCTTTCTGAAGTGCCTGACACTGGGCAGACAACTGTTGCTGGTTTTGCCTGACTGACTGATGTTCCTGACAGAGTTGTTGTTCTTGTTTCATCATTTCACTTACTTCTGTCTCCCTATCAGGTTTTTCTGCCATCTGTTTGTGCTCATCAATCAGAGCTGGAATAAATAAAAGAACATTGTACAGTACTACACCGGATACAAGAAACAGGTTTTTACTTTTTTACATTGTAGACTCTAATTCTTGAAACTTACTTGTACATGAATTACTCTTGCTTACTGTTTCATGGAGATCTGAACAGAACTTAATACACCAAATAAAGGAATGTGAAGATTGCAATCAAATTACACTGACATAGGGTTCTTCCTGGCTGATTCAAAATTTTGCCAGTTTTGCAAAAAATCAGCAAATATATCACAGACTAAATGCCTTAAAGTGTTTTTTTAAAGTTTTTTTGTCACCCAAACCAAGATGTGTTGAATATGTTTTTATTGCAGTTGGTGACATTGGCGAGGGACAGAGGGCACCCTGTAACATGATTCTCACCCACAATCTTTGAGCTGGGAGTCAGATGCCATCCTTACATCACAGCACCTCAATAAATAGTTAGTTTATTTTCAAGTTAGTGTGAATAAAAATAGACATGATAGAAGCAAGTAGTTTCAGAGAAGAGCTTTAGGCATGAAATACTGATCATTGACACTGGACAATGGAACGCCAGACTACTCACCTGTACTAACAGCTACACCCAGAGTCTTCAGCTAAGATGAGCTAAAAATACACCTATCTTACTGCTGATGTAACATTTGTAATCTTAATAATCATAAGGAAATTTATAGAACAAAGTATTATAAAATCAAAGTCGCTAGTTCCATGGTTACCTTGTAGATCATTTTTGACCTGTTCTTGAAGCATCTGTCTAAGCCTGTTCACTTCAAGATAGTCAGATTTGATAGCTTCAAACACTTGAAGGTTCTTAGCCATGTAGTTGTCCTGCTCCTCCATGAGACTCTGACCAACCACCAGAAACTCTTCAACCTCACTCACACCATCCATCTGAATTACACACTTAACATATTACCCAACTGCTTTACAAGTTCAGGGTAAAAGTTTTATAAATTTGGTATTTGCAACTGTATTACATGTATATGGTTTTGAATGGTCACACATACTTTTAACTGTCAATGGTGCTAGCCAGATCTGTTAAACTGTTCATTTAATGTGTCTCTTAAAAACTGTATGTATTTTGGCAGATGTCAAAAACCATAACGGTTAACCCGGCCTGTTATAAAAATACGCTAATTCCAGATAATTCCATTTGGGGAATGCATATACATGTACATTATTTAACCGCCAACAAATTTAAATGACATACTGGTAACCAATCAGAAACAATATAACAATGAAAGTGTTTTGTAATTTGATTTTAGCAACTGTATGTATGTTTTTTAATGGTCACAATTATATTTAATGGCAATGGAGTAAACTGGACCTGCTAAAACTGTTTGAGACCATTAAACAATGTATACATAGTCCCAAATATAATAAGAGCTGTCAGTAGGATGCTGAACTTCTTTAGTGCTTGCCAATAAAACAAAACTTTGACTTTTAAAGGCAAAACAAGGATCTGTATAAAGTTTATAAATAATGGCCAAAGGTAGCAAGATATTAAGTCAGGAGTTATCAAACTTAAATGTTTGATATCCCTGAATACTACAGAAAAGTTATAGATTAAATTCATTAATACTTCAAGTTGTTAATATATGTGCATGACAGTGCCAGTTGCACACAAGACTTTAACTAGGAATTTCTAAGTACAAATCAAGAAACATTTTCATAGAGTTATCTTCTCTTGCTTACAGATAGGTATAATGATGATATATAAGTACTCCAGCTTTCAAAGTAATATCTCAAATAGTTATGTCAACAAGTGGACAAGAATGAAAATTTTAACTGAGTTTTTAAGTCTCAGAGTTATGTACTCTTGTCTGTGGATGCAAGTAATGATGGTAAATAAGTATGGTAAGTTTCAAAGCAATATCTGTAATGGTTTTGAAATAAAGTGGGGTGGTACAAAAAACTTTACCAAGCTCTATGCACTTTCTAAGTCAAAAAAGGGGCATAATTCTATCAAAAATCTTGACAGAGTAATGTACTCTTGTCTGCTGATGGAGGTTTTGATGGCAAACAAGTATGGTAAGTTTCAAAGCAATACCTCTAATGGTTTTGAAATAAAGTGGGGTGGTACGAAAAACTTAACCATGGTGTGACACCAACCCGGATGCAGAGGTGAGTAGGACAGCTCCCCTTTTCTTCGAAAATTCGAGCTTAAAATCAGTAAAATGCTAACCTTTTTCTAAAGTACACTGCTTTTAAATGCGATAATTACAGATCTTTCCTTTTTGAACTAAAGATATATGTCATTTAACTTTCACAAGTCTGCCTCAGTAGTTTGAGTCACTGTAACCTCTCACTGATTCAGGATCATGGGTTTGAGCCCTGCTACTGACCATGTCTCTTTATGGGATTGGGAGAAAGATGGCATTTTGTTAAGGATGGTAGGAGTCTAGTACTGGTTCTTGCCAGGAAGAATGATTAGGTAAACTGCCCCCCTGTTAAAATGACCAAAATACCGTTGGAATGAGCGAAAAACTCACACAAATATTGTCACAAATTTAAATGACATAACCAATCAAAATTAATTTTACAACAGTGTAGTCAAGACAACTTACTAATAATTTATACTATAACAATGAACCACAAAATATGACTGCAGTCTGTTCAAGGTATGCTTGTAAACAAGGTCTGAGAACATAGAGTAATTACTGAGTAGCGTATCAAACTAAGGAGACGAAATGCCAAACTGCTTGATTTTTAAATGAACATATTTCATGTTTCATATTGAATGACAAATTTTTTTCAATCTTGATAGATGATCAGCAGACACTACCATACACCCATGCAGATTTGGAGAAGATTTTAAAAGTTTTTTTTTGTTGCCACAGTAACTACAGTTCTGCAACAGTTTTGGCAGAACTTCATGCAAGTAATAGCACTGCCAAGTTTCATTGGTTTCAGAGGTGTCATTACTGTTTGAAGGAACTTTATGATGGACAGATGATGTACAACGGACAGCGAGAGATCCTAACAGCTTATCCTGGTACTTTGTGCCACATGAGCTAAATAGAAAATTCATGAATAAAATGTACATGCAAGTTTGTTTTATTAGCCATGTTAGCTTTCCATTGTTATATCATAATTTTTAGGGGGGAAAGTTACGGCTATTACTTAGAATGTTTACATCACAACAAAAATCTACTTCTGCCATGGGTGTAGGTTATCATAATATTATGTGTTATATGTCTTATTAACTGTTCTCACTAGAATATATCTATATATGACCTTCATCTGTTCATCGCATGAAAATGTGCCTTCGGACATTTGTTACATTATTCGACAATAATCGATTGTAAACTACATAAAATTTACATTTTTGTCACACTCTTTAAATGCAAAACCAATGTTAAAATCTGAAAGCCACTATATTTTCCTCCACAGAAACATCCTTTTTGCTTCTTTAGGACCATTTCTTTGGCAACAATGATTTGAACTGATTCTTTTTTTATTTTGGCTATACCCTATAACAAAAGCGTATCATGGAAAGAAGACATGAAATATTTCCCCAAATATGATACATGTATATATCAAAAGAGTATATAATGTTGCATGCAAAAATAAATGATACTGTTAGAAAATGATTACCGCAATGATTTACTACCTTAAGAAATGGAAGTGCGTTTTGACGTCAAATTGTGGTATGTGATGTTATTTTTAAGCATCTTAGGTTCACTTTTTCAGAATATTTACTGGACATAGGAAGCTGAAATTTTTCCATATTGATATTGAAATAGTGTTTGTTCAAAATATGCAAGAAATCTAGTTTCAAAGTATTTTGTCCGAAGGCACCTTTTCCTGTGTCGCTGGTCATATATAATCACTGACTAAAACCATAAAGTTACGTCATGTACCTGCGGGGCTGCTAGACCATTCATGTTTAGTATGTTGTATTCCTGTATAGCTGAATTATTGCTTAGCCTGAAAGAAATGAAACTTTGCATTAAAACATACAGCGACAATTTTATAAGAAAAACAGACTCGAGCTCACAACCTTCTGCATTCAAGTTCGGCAATCTAGCTAACTGAGTGGTCATTCACAAGAGTAGAGAAAGAGTTCTGATATGCTGATCAATAGAAAAGATACATTTTTCATATATTTAGTCTCTTAATAGCAAAAAGTAGCATGATATTTATCTGACATAACGATACAGAAAACTTACCGTATACCCCCATATAAACGCCTGCCCTTCTTTTTAAAACTTGACTTATCAGGTACGGAGACAGGTATATAAATACAGTAATCCCTATCAGTAAAATAAAGACACTACACAAAATTTCATTGAACATCTCTTAGCTTGCATTTTGGATCTCAATTAAATTTCCCCGGTCAATAAAAAAATTTGACCAAAAAAAAATCCCTTCCAAAATAAATTTTTCCAGGGTAAAAATGTAACGCCCCGGGGGCTTTAAAATGGGGATATACAGTAGAAACTAACAATATGCAGTTTTCTAAAAAGTACTTAAAATATAGAATATTGATACTTACCCTTAACTTTCACTATTTCAGAGTTAATAAAATTAAGAAAAAAAAACACATTTTGTATGGGCTTTATCTCATCTATTTTACATTTTACCTCAGTTTAACACTATTCAGAAAGATAGGTGGTTAACTAATTATTATCACAACATGGTTAGAAATCCATGGACTGTAAAGCAATGTTTAGGGTGGCTAGTGTCTGGATTGGTGACCCCACTGGAGGGTCAGCAGCCAATTATAACATTACAGTCGAACTTGCCCATGCGACCACGTGTATTAAGTGACCTTTGTCTTAAGCGACCGCTTTTAAATCCCCCCGAACGTCTTTACACTGTTTTGCTTTTGCATTAAGCAACTTTTGTCTAACGCGACCAGCAACCAACAATTAGCAACCAATTATCGGTCTTTTGTTCATATTAGGCGGCCATTTATGTGCAAACAGATCATTTCTATGGAAACTAACCGCTTAAGTTGCATTTAACATCCCAATTAGGCACGGAGGTTTCAAATCTGGTAAGGATTATCTTCCATCCTTATGTCTGCATGTTTTACTTGTCGGGTATTACTGACTTTCGGTACTTTTCAACTACATGTATTTTGCTATTTTTGGAAAATAACCATGTGACATAAGTACGATTTTATGGACAACGGTGTCTGTCTCTGGTGATGCTTTGTATTAAAAGACCATTTTATTAAGCGACCGGTTTTGGCCTTTCCCTTGGGTGGTCTCTAAATACAAGTTTGACTGTATTTTGTTTACAATATAGTTATAATAGTATACCTAATTTGTTTGGTATTTACTGATGCAAAATGTAAGTACAGTATCCAATTTATTGATCAAATTGATACTTCCTCCTTTACAATTATATGTCTGCTGGCGATTTATAGCTGACAGTAATGACTTTTCAATATTAGACATGGATTTATTGCCAAAATTGTCAGAAGGTTTTATGGTGGCAAAACAGTTTTAAAAAAAAGTTAGCAGTAAGTGTTCTCAAATAACCCATTTGTTGATTGTTACAGTGGTGCTTACGTATAACTTTGCACACGGAATGAACGATACACGCACGATACACGCAAATGGAATGCACGATAACTGATGAATGAATCATGAATGATGAGCGATAAGAATGATACACCATACCCGATGAACGAAACTAAAAATGATTTTTGGATTTACTCTGACATTTTCGTTTGCTTAACAACAATATTATAAATAGATGTCTTATTACAATGTTAGAGCTGAATTGTACCCGCTTTAAGTCCTTAATTATCCATAATTTACAGTAAAACCAAACAGATCATAATCTTGAATAGTAGTTGAATAGCGGCACACATACTTATAACATTTATAAGTAAATGTTGTAAAGAATCTTCGGACGGAAAGTCCGATTCGACGTATAACCGCTACCTAGCCACTGCCATAATTTTTACAGTTACAGTGAGCACATTACCGAATTTCTACACAGAAGCGATTATAAGTGAATTCTCATATCCTTTGCGTCAGTAGAATAAGCCCTGGTGTAAATCTTGCACGATATGCAGAACGTCTACGTTCGGTTTTACCAGAAGTCATCATCTCATAATCCCTTAAATATCTCGTGAGAAAAAGAATAAAATGTAACAAGAGCCATGTTACACATGGTTAATCCCCCCGCCAGGAAGAAGTTACCTGAAGGTTGTACTTTCGTACATTTTACTTGGTGAGAGGAAATCCTTAAAAAGCCGTATAGTTATGGTCATGCTGAGTACAGTTTTCAAGTAAGTGGAAAAAGAATAAGGCAATGAAGAGAAGGTTTGCAAAATTATATTATCAGTATAGGTATGATATTTTTCTATTTGACTAAAAGTAGGTAAGGTAGAGTTATTGTTCTTGCACACTGCACTTCCTACCAATGTGCTATGTCAGTGTATTAAGTTTGAAGAAAATCCCTCAAGTACTTTTGAGGTTATGCTCCGGAAATTTTTTTTCAAGTAAATCTGATAAAGGGGAATAACTCTAAAAGCAGACAAGGTAGAGTTATTGTTCTTGCACACTGCACTTCCTACGAATGTGCTATGTCAGTGTATTAAGTTTGATGAAAATCCCTCAAGTACTTTTGGAGTTATGCTTTGGACAAGTAAATCTGATAAAGGGGAATAACTCTAAAAGTAGGCAAGGTAGAGTTATTGTTCTTGCACACTGCACTTCCTACCAATGTGCTTTGTCAGTGTATTAAGTTTGAAGTAAATCCCTCAAGTACTTTTGGAGTTATGCTCTGGACAAAACTTTTAAAGTAAATCTGATAAAGGGGAATAACTCTAAAAGTAGGCAAGTTAGAGTTATTGTTCTTGCACACTGCACTTTCTACCAATGTGCTATGTCAGTGTATTAAGTTTAAAGAAAATCCCTCAAGTACTTTTGGAGTTATGCTTCGGACAAGTAAATCTGATAAAGGGGAATAACTCTAAAAGTAGGCAAGGTAGAGTTATTGTTCTTGCACACTGCACTTCCTACGAATGTGCTATGTCAGTGTATTAAGTTTGAAGTAAATCCCTCAAGTACTTTTGGAGTTATGCTCTGGACAAAACTTTTAAAGTAAATCTGAAAAAGGGGAATAACTCTAAAAATAGGCAAGGTAGAGTTATTGTTCTTGCAAACTGCACTTCCTACCAAAGTGCTATGTCAGTGTATTAAGTTTGAAGAAAATCCCTCAAGTACTTTTGGAGTTATGCTCCTGACAAAGTTTTTCAAGTAAATCTGATAAAAGGGGAATAACTCTAAAAGTAAGCAAGGTAGAGTTATTGTTCTTGCACACTGCACTTCCTCCCAATGTGCTCTGTCAGTGTATGAAGTTTGAAGAAAATCACTCAAGTACTTTTGGAGTTATGCTCCGGACAAAATTGGGACGGACGGACGGATGGACAGACGGACGGACGGACGAAGACCATTTCTAATATCCCCTTCGCCTTCGGCGGGGGGATAAACAAAAGGATAGTATAGTTAATTGAAAGAATGATTTTTTCTATTTCATCAATTTAATCCGATCTTTGAACAATAATATGAATAATATGTGTTTAGGTCTATGGTATGTGCATACGATCTACACGATTAGCCATCCGCTGTATCGCGGACCACTTTTATATAACTCCTATCGTGCAACGTTCATCACACGAAACGAACGATGCGTTACATGATACAAGCTCTGAATGATGCACGAACGATAAACACACAATGAATGCAAATGGAATGCATGATATACGCACGATACACGAAGATTTTGCAAAGTTAAACGTGAGCACCACTGTAAACTGTTTTAGCATGCAAAACCCTTTTATTCAGAATTTCGTAGTGATATCACAATGGAAACAGCCGTACATGTAGCAAGATCTCGTTCAAGCAGCGTGTTTAGAGTATAATTTTCGATTTCGAAAGAATTTGCATCAAAAGCAGGTATTACTTGAGAGTTTGACTTTGTAAACTACAAGTTGTCTGTTTGAGACACGTGTGTCAATATAAGATCGCGATTTCGGCTTGGGGAGTTAAGACTCTTTTCAGAAATCACATAATAAACAGGCAAATATAATTTTTTTAAGAGGCAGTGCCGTTTGGTCCAACTTCCAAGGTACACCCCTACCCCCTGTGGTTGGTGGGAGTCTCTTTTTCAAAAAAATAAAACAGTGCATTAGGGTAAACTGATCGTATGTCGGACATGATCTAGTGTCGGACGTTTTTCAGCTCCGATACCGATACACATGTTCAAACTGCCTTCTAACACTTTAGTTTATCCAGTACTTTGATTTTTCATCTGTCCAGGGTTGTCTTTCGTGAATGTATGACGTATATCCGGTCTTTTCAAGGTTATCTCCCATAGATAGTTTACACGCGCAATTTTTTGAAATTATTTTCTGGATTAAACACTTGTTGGTTCTTCTATCAGTTCAAAGATCTTCGCCGTCACACAGGTGAGTGTCCATAAACCAGATTTGTACTAAAGTTTACCTAGTTTCTATGTTTAAAACACAATTTGAAAACTGTTTTCTTAGTAAATAATTTACAGCATCATGCTCCGTATCGCCTACCAACTTGATTTTGAGTCGGACGCAAAAATGTGTAATTTTGATCGTGAGTCGGACTGTCCGACTCACGATTAACTGAAATATTTACAAATGTAATCTCCTTAATTGACAAATTAATTTAAGGTTCTCAAAATAATATAGATCTACTTAGTTTTGACGTTTGTTCATTTTATAATTAATTGATAATTTCTACATTTTAGAAACCTATCAATAGATAAATCGCCATTCCGACTCGTAACTGCCACTGATCTCGAAACTTTTATTGATCTAATTAATATACTAGTATTTATATTAAAAAAAGTTAAATGTTTTTTTATTCAGGAAAAAGGCTACAGTATGATCTTAAATAAATAGAATACACATTAATATTTTACTTTATTAGGATGAAGAATGTCATTGTGCAGGGCGTTTACGTTGTTGGAATGCATCACTGGGGCCGTCGGGAACTTGAGGTCGATGTTCCTCACTATTGTGCACGGGAAATTGAAAACTCATTTGACCAAAATGCCATAGCTGTATATAGCGACTCGCTGTTGCAATACAAAGTTGCTTATTTCCGGAGAGAAGATGCCAAATTACTGAAGCCCATATTTCAGTACATAAACGGAAAATGTTACCTGAAAGCCAAAATGTCTCCTTCCAAATTTAATCGATTTAAGGGACCAATGCAGAAGTGTAATGTTGGATTTAAGTGTGCCGAAAACAATATTGAGACAGTCCGTCATATTCTTAATGGCTACAGTTTAAGAATATTCTAGACAATGTTTATTTCCAGCCATGTGACATTCTTTTTCCATTGTTTCTTTAGAGAATTGTTTGATCTCCCCACCTAACCTTTTTTGATGTCATGTTAAATGCCATTAAATGAATGCATAAATGTAAACTGTATTTATCATGTTTTTTCCTCATTTAGAGATGAAAACCTGGAGTGAATCATCAATGGCTATGGCTGTTGAAGAAGTAAATAAAGGAATGTCAGTCAGGAAATCCTCTGAAAAGTATGGGGTTCCGAAATCGTCATTACATGACAGAGTTGGAGGTAAAGTTGAGGCTGGGAGTACATGGGGTAAAGATAGTCAACTGTCCCTAGACGACGAAACTGAGATGATCAAAATTGCGACAAAGAGAGCTGAAATGGGAATAGGTTTCAGCAAAAGCACATTTCTTAGATTTGTCGGTGTCTATGCTAAGGAAAAGGGCACTCCATTTAAGAATGGCATTCCATCGGATATGTGGTGGCGTCGATTGAAGCAACGCCACGACAGTTTTTCGTTACGATCAGCTGAAGCTACCGCTTCTAGTCGCCACAACGCTATGACAAAAAAGCGAATTGGCCTTTACTTTGGGGAGCTTAAATCAACATATGACAAGTATGGGCTGCACAATTATCCCAGCAGGATATGGAATATGGACGAAACAGGTATAACTATGTGTCATAAGCCACCAAAAGTCATCGCAAGTAAAGGCGCAAAAACGGTTCATGGCAAGGCAAGCATTTCCCGTGAAACCATAACCGTGATCGCATGTGGGAATGCATCCGGGCATAAAATACCCCCTCATTTCATCATTCCGGGTAAAACCACCAAAAAACTGCATGGCTTTGACACAGACGTCTGTCGAACGGAAGATTCGCCTTTAAATGGGGCGAATTTTTCCGTCAGTGATTCTGGCTGGACAAAGGATGGGATATGTCAGCTGTGGTTTGAGAAAACCTTTTTATCAAATATAGGGGAGGAGCGCCCACAGATCCTTATTTGTGACGGACACAGGTACGAACTGGAGTACCGGTACACATTTCAGTTTTCTAACATTAATATATTACCCCTTAGTATGTTCACGCCTTAAATTTATTTTGCCATGACTTACACGAGTTCTACTACACATCCATGAATTCTGATCTAAATCCATATTCAACCTTTAAACAGTTGCACTTACTTTATAGTAATTATAATACCGTTCCACAATAACACTGCTTTCTTTTTAGTGTCTATTTTTGTATAACAGGGCTCATGTTTTTGTTTAATCTTTAATTCAGGTCACATAACAATGTGGAATTACTGAAGCTGGCAAGGGATAACAACATAATCCTCGGCGAATTACCAAGCCACACTAGTCATTGGACGCAGCCGTTTGACCGATCAGTGTTCAAATCATTGAAAACCAGTTGGAACATCCATGTTGACAACTTTGTTAAAGAAACCGGCGTGCCACTGACCCACACTAATTTTTTTCGAATATTTGGCAAAGCATGGCAAGCGTCAATTACGCAAGCGAATATAGCGAGTGGTTTTCGTGCTACTGGCATTTTCCCTTTTAACCCTAACGCCATACCATTAAGCGCATACATGCCGTCGGAGGCCAGCACTGATCACTCTCTTGATTCCATAGTGACAATGCCTGTGTCAACCGAAGCCTCGGTGACAGATGAAAACGAGCCTATGCAGACGGCCACGTCCGACAAGCACGAGCTTTACGTGCAGACTTCGAGTGATCCAGTGATGGCCTCTGTCGGCTTAGAAGTATCTGACAATGATTTGAGCTTTAACAGCGTATCATCTGTCGAGCTTTCAATTCCATTCTCTACCTGTGAAGATTCTATTGACTTGCCTGTTAGTCTAGATCTCTTTGGAAATCTCTTTTGTGATAACGAAAACTTGCCCAATACTGTTGAAAGTAATAGTAGTAGCCCAAATAACTATGAGACACAGTATAGTAATGTGTCCGATGATAAGGCCCTCGAGGTTATTGAATCCGCACTGTCCCCTGAGCAACTTTCTAAATATTGTGCCGCGTTCCTCGGCGGTATAGAAATGGAGGACAAAATGTATCAAACCTGGAAAATGTATAAACAAAAATGTCCCAATTCAGAAATATTTTCCGCCACAAAAATTGTCAATGAAATGTTTCCTTTGCCAAAATCTTCCAACGCTGGACAACGAAAACGAAAAACAAATTCTTCAGATGGCTTCTTTGTTATAACCGCTGACGAAGTGTTCAACGAAAAGCTTGCAAAGCAGGAAGAAAAGAAAAAAAAGGTTGTTGAGAAGGAGAAAAGAAAACAAGAAAGGGAAAGTAAGAAAGCCTTGAAACAGAAATGTAAGACTAAAAAAGAAACAAAGAATGCAAAGCTTACTCGTGTAGCTAAGACTGTAAATCATCCTTGAAAATTTCGTTTGACAGTAACCTAGCGTGTGCGGTTGATGCACTTCAAGTTATTAATCAATAACGAACTCTACTTTTAAAATTATATTTACAATTTTGAAGGTGTGAGACAACATAATTCTTTTTCGTCGCAACAAAATGAAAAAAGAAAGTTGTCAGAAACGTGTTTTATTTATATATTTTACTGAAATAATAAAGGCTCAATTCATGACTTTTGCCAACCATCTTATTTTTAACATATTACAGTATTCTCACTAGATTCTACATAACTCGTACAGGCATGCAATCTTTTGACCAGCTTCGGTATAACAGTCCTTTATACAGTATGTCCATGACCGAGGAGCGGATCAGTGGTCTAGTGGTAAACACACTAGACTTGTAATCTAGGAATCGCAGGTTCGTTCTATGCTCCTCCAATAAAAAGGGGCCGTAAGCCAAGGTCCGATGTATCGGTGCTGTACAAAGGGCTTGTTAAAAAACCAGGGGGTGTCTCTGGAACGAGACTCGTTCTGTATCTTGCACTATCCCCCGAAACCCAACATTAAATTTATACTTGGGGCGGTGTTCATATCGATTATCCGGTACCCCAAAAATCTTAAATACATGTATGTCAGTGGCAAATAAGTAGGATGTTTAACACTTAACAGTGCGCAAGAAACTTAATTTAGAAGTTTAATAAACAAAAAGATCATCAAATCAAAACATTCTTAATTAGTTTTAACAATACAAACGTCTTATTTGCAGTATATTTCATATGTATTCATGTTCATCATACTTTGTCCGAGTCTATATCACTTTGTCCGATTTTCGATCGAGTTCGTCCGAGTCTCGATCAAATCATAGTCACTATCATTAGAGCGCATTTTCTGTTTTCATAGCGCTGTTTGCATTAAAGAAATGACAAAAAAGCGTCTAGAAGATAATAACAATGGTACCGGCATTAAACGGAACAGTAAGTATATCTTAAATATCCCGGGAACAAGCCGCAAATATAAAGGTGTCCGACATACGATCAGTTTACCCTAAAATTGATTTCACAATATGGTCAGGGCGGGTATTACCAGTGGTCGTATATTACCGGGGCATTCCGAAAAATGATCCAAACGTAACTTGTGAATGACGTCACAACAGCATAATTATTTTCAGAATTTGTTTCTAAAATTTAAATACACCGGTAATACAACCCACCAGGATATAAATTTGTGGCTATGAAATTTGCAGTGAAATAAACTTTGTACAATGGCAATGACTTCGTTGAAAGAAATGGCATTTCTACATTTAGAAAGGCAAAATATTTACAAAGGTTTTAAAATTACCACTGTTTACAAAATTTCCCCTTTTCGGTTAGTTCTAAAAGATACGTTTTTTGATTGGTCAATAGATTTATCTTTTGTCCAATGAAAAATGTCAAGACATTTATCAGGTAAGAGCATTAAAGGGCGATAACAAAATCTAGACTGGAATACAAACTAACACGTCTCCGGCGAAACTTTGCGTATAATTTTGCGAAACCAGACAATCGAAAAACATGTTTTCATCACCTTGGGGACGTTTACACAATGGAAAGTGGCAAACTGTTGAAAATGGGTCAAGTTAGGTATGAAGTTTATCGAACTGTTTACAGACTGGGCTGTCACTATATTTGTTTTGTGTTAATATTTTAAATCATTATCATATGAGTTTTGAATGATGGAAGAGAGTCACACAAGGCAGAAACCAAGTTTTCAGCATAAAATCCAAACCATAAAAGTTTATTTTTCCCTAGGTCCCCATCTATATGTGTGTGACTGACAATCATCAGTCTGATTATATCTATGTAACATATGTTGTAAGGATATCCTATTTTGACCCATGACAAGGTGTTGATTGTGGCCAATCTGTGTCAATACCAAATTATTAGCCAAATGGTTTTTTCGTCACACCGCAGTTTCATCTTAACTAAATTTATGTAGTAAATGTGTAACTAACATAAAGTGGTTCAATTGACAAAACTCATAAAATTGAGGCAACAATATCTTAGTTTTCAAGTATGGTTGATTGTCACTGACACTTTTTTGTCAGCTGAGTATCTTGAGCATGCTTACCTTGAAATTGTTAGTTGAGAAGCTTTTAAAAAACCTCAACCCCCATAAGGCTGCAGGACCTGATCAAATTAGACCCATTGTGCTCAAAAATACCAGTAAAGAACTAGCCCCTATAGTGTCCAAACTTTTCCAGAAATCACTGCAGTCCAGCACTCTACCAGACATCTGGAAAATGGCAAATGTCGCCCCTGTCTTTAAAAAAGGTAGCAAGTCAGACCCAGCCAACTATCGCCCTATCTCTCTTACTTGTATCTTGTGTAAAACCCTGGGACACATTGTCTCCTCCAGTATAACAAAGCACTTTACTAGATCAAACTTGTTCTATGAATTGCAGCATGGTTCCCGAGAAAAAAGGTCATGTCAATCCCAGTTATTAATGCTTATAGATGATATCCTACAGTCAGTAAATCAGAGAAGCCAAGTAGACTTAATCCTTCTTGACTTCTCTAAGGCCTTTGATATGGTCAACCATGAAAAACTTCTGTATAAGCTGCATTTCTACGGTATAAGGGGTCAAACTCTTAAATGGATCAAAGGTTTTCTTGATAACAGGTCACAGTCCGTGGTGGTAAATGGCTCCACATCCAGCTCCATACCAGTCTCCTCCGGTGTTCCCCGGGGCTGGGTCCTCGGACCTCTTTTATTTCTTATATACATCAATGACCTTCCTGAACATGTCCAATCCTCTAAAGTCCGCCTATTTGCTGATGACACAGCCATCTATCTATCTCTGACTGTCGCTTCTCATTCTAGCTTACTGCAACATGACTTACACCAACTTGAACAATGGGAGACAAAATGGGACATGCAATTTAATCCATCAAAATGCCAGGTTATCCAAATCACAAAACGAAAAACAGTCATTCCAACACAATACCTTCTACATAACACCACATTAGAAACAGTTCCATCTGCAAAATACCTTGGCATTACAATATCAAATGATCTAACATGGAACAAACACATAAACAACATCACAACAAAGGCGAATCAAACACTTGGTTTTCTACCCCGAAACATCAAAGTTCATTCAGAAAGGTTAAAGTCAACTGCATACAAGACACTTGTCAGGCCCCAGCTTGAGTACAGCTCCACGGTCTGGTCCCCCTACACAGGAACTCTCATTGACCAGATAGAGTCCGTCCAGAGAAGGGCTGCTAGGTGGGTCAAACATGACTTTGGCCGTATGTCAAGTGTCACTGACATGTTGACTTCCCTTCAATGGAGGCGCCTTGACCCTTGGGCGCATTGACCAACGCCTGGTCATGTTTCACAACATCTTGCATGACCAGGTGGCTATCCCTTTCCCAAAATATATCATCCCTCTTACAAGATCATCTAGAACATCCCATCCCCATGCATTCCAACAAGTCCAAACTAAAACTGATTACTATAAATATTCATTTTTCCCAAGAACAATAGTCCACTGGAATGCTTTACCACCTGATATCATAAACTTGTCTGGCCCCGAGTTCAGTCTGGCTGAAGCCGGATTGAACATAGGCTCCCTAAAATACCTTCTCTATTTTTAACCTGTTTTTAACAATATACTCATTTCCATTACTTTTATATTCTTTATTTCAGCTCTTTTACTAACATTCTTGTCAGTTGACGCGCGTCAAGTCTAGGTCCCCAGCAGGGGTTTGACTACATGGAAGATAGATAGATAGATAAATTTCTGTAAGTCGAAGAAACTATGAAGTCCTGTCAAGTTTCCTTCTGTAAATGTACTTAAAATTCCTCTTAAGACAAAATTTGACTTATGAGACTTCAGTTATGGTGAATAGAAATGTTTGCTCCATCAATCAAAATTCCAATGTACATGTCATTTGTCAACTTGTTAAGTAAAAGAGTGTGCAAGTCGCCAATAGATAAAAAATGCGGCAGTTCATTATGATGGCGAGATGTGTATACAAATTCACATGATGTATCATAATGATTGTTGTGTGTTTTTGTATGGATTTGCTAAAAATTTGACAGTAATCATATATAATTTATTCTAATATGCCTATGGTATATTTCTATAGTCAATTCGAGCACTCAGAAAAATAGGCAGAGTTTCGGAAATGGAAGTAGCTCCTTCTGACTTTTCTAATTTACTTCTGCGTAGAAAATAAAATATAGAAATGGATACAATATCTGTATAAATACATCAGTCGCATGAAAAAGTTGTGTTTAAGAACCTAAATATTATTTTTGATTGTGTCAAGTAAGCCTTAGAATACCTTCACCTTGTTTTCCTTTAAAAAGGCCAAGAAAATTCAGGATTAACTTTCAAACTGTGTTTGGGTTCTGGGAGACAAAACAATGACTGAAAACGTTTACGTCATCACACTGACATCATTTAACTAAATAGGTTAAAACTTTGAACAGTTCAGATTAGCGGTATGCATTTAAATTGATTGTCTGCTTTGTTAGGTTCTACATAATGTTATTAGTTAGTTATTTAATGTGTTTTATGTATTAGATGATTAAACTAAATAATTTTGTATAAGATAGTTATGTATGATATCTTGAATGGTTGCCTGAATAGGGGAATGAATTCCAACAGCCACTATGTATGCATTTTTACACATTACCGCTAAACTACGATAGTTTTCATAAATTTGGCTTATAAGGATCAAAATAATCTATGGCTTGGAGTGCTTTACCGAAATTGAAGCATTTCCTGTTGGTAATGTGCCTGCGTAATAATTCACTAGGGCTTCGCCCCCGTGAATTATTCAGCAAGGAACATCACCTCTGGGTCAAAATTAACGCTGCCCGGGGTTCACTTGGTTTTACATAGGCATATATAGGAACAACTTTAAAAATCTTCTTCTCTGAAACCACAAGGCCTAGAGATTAGATATTTGGCATGTAGAAATGCCTAGTGGACCTCTAACAAGATTTTTCAAATCATGACGCCCAGGTCAAAATTAACCCTTCCTGGGAGAGGGGGAGGTCACTTGACTTCACATAGGCTTATATATAGAAAACTTTTTAAAAAACACAAGGCCGAAGGGCAGGGAATAGATATTTGGGTTGTTACTTAGCATTATGCATAACCCCATGTGTTATAGCCAATGGTAGTTTTTAAAAAGTAAGAGAGGCACACTAAAGCAAGAAATAAGATAAGGTAAGTAAGTCTACAAATCAGAAGGCAATATAACATATGCTGCTAACTGTATTTCAGCAACAGAGATATAAAGATTTCACAGAATCTAACAAAAATATTGTCCTAGAAAAATTCAAGACTTGCCTTTAGACCTTGTAGTAATATGATGAACATTTGTGTAGAAGAGGACTTGAGTATTTTGTCAGTTCTACTCCCCTTTTGTGGTAGTGTTGATAGCATGAGTGAACTGAAGGTCTTGAGTTCCAATCTTAATCAGGTTAAGGCATTGATCGCTGTTACATTTAGAACCCTACATTGAACCCACGTTGGTGGAAGGAATAGCACCTTTAAAATATCCCATAAATGTTTATACCAAAGACCCCTACTAAGACTAGGTGTATACAGTAGAGTATAGTCTAGTCTTTCTATGGCATTATTTAGCTGTAATAATGGTGATGTGGTAGAGCATATATGTACATGTAGGATTTATAAATTACAGTCATCCCCAAAAGTGCCTGTCTGTCTGTCATGTTGGGCAAAATTTTAGTCAATCAGGCACATTTTTGTTGCTGTTTGACCAAATGTTAGGCACCTTATGGCCTTTTACTATTATACTTAAATGTTATTTGGTCAGGCAATAATTTCATTTGTTAGGCAAAGTTTTGTGTTTGTCTGATGGAATGTCAGGCACTGTTAAAAACTTTTCGGCAAGACTGAATCTGTGTCAATTTTAGTAATAACAATACAGATAAATATGCAACCACTTAACGTCCCACCCCCTGCCTCTGTATAATATATTTCTGTTTGGAGTAAGATACTTTGCCAGTAATACTTGTTCAGCTAATACTTGATGTACTTTATGTAGAAATTACTATGAAATGAACTTTAACTTTACAGGAATTTTGTTATCTAGTTACCCAAAACATTATACAAGTGTTTCTCTAGAATGTTGTTAGGAGGTAATGTATGTGCTCATGTGAGTCATTGTGATTGCTTTTTTGATTGTTTACTTTAGTTTAGTTTATGGGGTCACCTGGTCAAATCAAAGAAAACTCATGTGAACACTCCAGAAGAGTTGTTTTATATAAATATACCTTACCTCCGAGTCTCAATGAAAGTGGATCAGATTATGTTTGACATGAATGTTGATCTTCATGTCAAGTATGAAACTGGGTTTGAACCTTGGTTGTAAACTTTGGTAAATGGTAGGTACCATTACCATGGTAACATAAAAACCTTGTAAAATCTTTCTACTAATCATGTTACAGGTAACATTTATTAACTTTGCATTGAAATCTTTAAAATCAGAACGAGCTTTAGCAACAGGAAAAACTTGTGATATCATGCCAGGGCTTTTTCTCCCTATCACCAGGGGCCAAATATCGGCCCCGTTCTCAATAAAAATAACCATTTTTCCCAATTCAAAAAAAAAAATCCACGGGTAACTCCTATTAGTAAAGGTCGCGTTTTTTCCAAATTAGGGATAGGGGCTTTTTTCCCAAAAGAGCCAGAAAAAGCCCTGCATACATAGACTCAGTATGCTGTCTACCTAATTCAGGTGTTATCACCCCTGTCATAAGAGATATTCTTATTTGTTCAAATCAAGCAGTAACAGCAGCTGCTGAGCCACAGCTTAAAAGCACCGACACTTACTGCTAGTTCATGTGAATGAAAGTTTATTGTTCTTCCTTAAATGATCTTGGTACGGTACTCTGACTGTACTCAGGGCTTTTTCTGGCTCTTTTGGGAAGAGGCCCCTGGCCCAAATGCCGAAAAAACGGCGTTTTCTGACCAAATTGGGAATTTATGTATGAGTTTTTGCTCCTTTATGGGATGTTATGAGTGTGCAGGTATGTACAGTTGACTCTCGGTATCTCAAACTCACTTACCTCGAATTTCTGTTTAAGTCGAAGAAATTCTAAAGTCCTGTCAAATTTCCTTCGTTATGTATGTACTTTAACTCCTTTTAAGACAAAATTTGACATACTGAGACTCCGGATGTGTTGAAGGGATTTTTTGGTCCCGTCAATCAAATTCCAGTGTATTGTCAACTTGTTAAGTCAAAGTGCGAAAGTCGCTGATGGATCAAAGGTGTGGCGGGTCAAAGCAAAGGTGAGGCGTTGTCATACCAATTCACACGTGTCGTAATGATTGTTGTTTGTTTTTTATGGATTTACTTTAATTGCTGGTAACTATGTGTAATTAATGATGAAAAATGCATTAATTACTTTAAAGACTTAATTTATTTGAGAGGTTAAATGATAATTTTTAAGTGATTGGGCTTTATCAAAAAAGATGATTTCTGAACGAATGTATCAGTCTGTAAAAATTTAGTTTTGTAATAAGATGCTGTTCTTATGTTTAGAATATACGAATGTTCTGACTTCCGGTTCAAGAAACACTACTTTCACTTTCGCCCGATGCGTACTTTAGTTTTCGCTCAGGCCGATGCAAGTATGTAGATTTGCTTGATATTTATTATTGAATGCTAATTGGGTATATGCAAAAATAAAATGCAATGAAAATTGAATTTGTGTTCTGATGATTAACGGAAAATTTGCATGATCAATAAAATATACATAATTGTCTGTCTTGAAAACAGGTAAATTTGAGAACTTTTCGTCCATACACGTAAAAAAAACAAACAAAAAACTAAAAGCCCCTCCTCTTACCTCGAACTTCGTTTATCTCGAAGTAAAAGGCCTGGTCCCTTGAAATTCGAGATAACGAGAGTCAACTGTATATGACCTGAAAGTTTGGCCCAACAAGACAATACAGAATTTATCTAATTAAAAGTTAGAATCTGTTAAAGTTAAAATAACATTTATGAACCTATGTTGCCTTTGCTGAAAGATTATACTCCCTTTTAATCTGCATTTAAGCCTTTGCCAAAATGAATCGCACAAAGAGCTTAAAATTGTTTTGAAGTCTTTTCTGAATGTTTGTTAGATATATTCGAGTGAAAGTTCAATATAATTCTTTGTGGATAAATAAATAAATAAATGGATACGTGTAAGGTAAAGTACGCCAGCCATTACTGATGGAAATTCACTGTATTCACCACTCATTATTCCACTGAACGAATCAATTTAATAGTTGTTCATTTTGAATCATTTAACTTTTCAACTGACCTTCAAACATAATCTGTCAAATATGTAAAAAGTCCAGAGAAAGTCAAATAAGCAGCAATCAATAGAGTCAATACAAGTTAATGGATATATGAAAGTACATAACAACTGTGTCGTTGTAACACTTTGGATGAGTGAGGGATTTTCGATGTATCATTGATCAACTAGTGTGAAGACTTGACAAACTTATTGATTCAAAAACCTTATCTGATTGGGCACATTTCTTGCTCAGTTTAAATTCTTAACGTCGCACGAAGAAATTGGAATATTTATTAAATAATTTGCTGATTGTTGATATTTTGTTTGATTAAACATTAACTGGATATAGATTTTAACACCTCAAGTTATTAATTATACAACATTGTTATTTTTTGTTTGGAAAAAAACACTGATCTGGAAAAATGGTACGAATTTTTATTACTGTATTGAATTTAACAAATTGAAAACAAGTCGTCACAGTTTAAAAATGTTAAATTTTGGTTATCTAAAATTGTAAGAAAAATCACTATTAATGTAATTTCATACAGTTCCCTTCCTTTTTTTTTCTTTTTTTTCTTTTTTTTCCTGATTTAAAGAATTTTAAGGCCACTTGTAATTTGTTACTATTTCATCAAAGGGTTATAATGTGATTAATATCCTGATAAGAATTTACATTGATCTAAGATATATGCGTTGTTTGTATTCCGACTTAACTTTGGCAAGATGCTTCTTGTGGCTATATTGTTGTATTAATGAAAAAATGAGTGAAAAAGTAGAAATACAGCAGTGTAACATGAGAATTTTGTTAAGTGAACAAACTATTGCCTTGTAATAAGAAGACTTTGGAATACACGTTACATAAGTTTACCCGTCAAGGACAGCACATGTGTTGGACAAAAATTAAACAGCATGCCGATGCAGTTGCACTGCTATGTCCATTTTCAGCTAAATTTTTGGTTACTTTATTGGAAATATTTAATTTCAGTTGTATTTCTTTTAAAATCCATTTCTAAAAGTCAAGAATTAAGTTCCTTCAAAGAAGTGAAAAACCTGGTAATTTTGATAAATTTTTTATGTGGATTTTAGATAGATACTCTGGGGAGCAGCTGTGACAAACTGGATTTGATTCTTGTTTATGAATGCACAGAAGTGGTATAACATTAACTTCTTTCTGTATTCTTTGTACCAGAGTTATCAAGAAAGATCTTTTAAGAATTTTTCTTCTAATTTCAGGAGACCTTTAACCACTTCATTAATTGCTGGTGTATGACAAGAGGATATCATGATGTTAGAAGTTTGTCGTTACAGTGATGCGTCCAGCATCCCCAGTCTGGACGACGTCGACGAAATCATGATGAAACATTCCGCTCCAAACATAGAAGTGTTCGAGTTTAACCTTGGTCAGGCTCCACTTTTGAGATGTGCAAACACAGAGAAGTCTACGACATGCAGTGATTGTGAAGCATGCAAACTGTCGGTAAAGGTTAGAGAGATCAAACAATGGTTTCCACGTCTCGGGGATCATTCGCGGAAACGTTTTATGTTAGGGTTAATGCAGAGAACTCATAGTGCTGAACTTCTGAAACAAGTTGTTACTTTGTTACAACCAATGCTGTGTAAAGATTTCACATACTCTCGAAGCAGGACGAACCCTAGTTTACCCACCGACAACCCAACCCTGAGTTCAGACAGAGCATTGCCTGCCAAGAAGGTAGAGAACTACATCATATCGTCATGGCAGTGGTATGGAGAGGCAAATTATTGGAGCAAAGCGAACTTTGCGCTTGTGTTGCTACAGATGTGTGATGCTCATTTGCTGCACACTATTGGTGCTCAGGCCAGAACCTTGCTCATATCAGAGGAGAGGGCTGCACAGGAATTTGGTGGTAGGTGAACTTTGCTTCCTTTTTATAAATTTAATGATTTAGTGACAGATAAAGCAACATAATTATCTGTAGGATGTTCTATCTAGATTTTTCTTAGAGTGAATAGGATGAAAACTGACCACAAATGGAAGCTAGCTGCTAGTTTATGACTCTTGTATTGCTATATACAATGTACATGTACCAACTAGAATGGTACTGATTTTTTATTTGAAGGGCAGGGGTACATGTATATAGTAATCACACTGTTACTCTCATGCTGAAGAATGTACGGTAACTTTGGAAATATTTGTTTCTTTGCTACGTAACATGTACAATAATGATTGTACCTTTAAGTATCTCAAAGTATGTAACTCTTTCTAACCATCAGAAGTGTCTGCCCACATCATGCGCATTGATTGGGGTATGTATCACTTTCAGTGATACATCTAGTTATTACTAAAATGAACAGCGGCAACAATATAGGTCAATATCTTTTTGTTTAAACCATGAAACTGATACATTGAAATATTTCTGTACAAATATGTTTGGTATTGATCAAACAATCCTGGTTACAAATGACTTACAGGGCTGTCACCATGTCACATTTGTGTTTAGAGAGTAATCGGGTAATATTAAAATTTACATTATAAATTTGCTGTCCAGTTGTCTGCCAGGGCCCCATGTTCTTAAGTGTTTTATAGCACTATGTTTACTAAATGTGTGTATTTGACGTTTTTAAATCCATTCCACACAAGAAAACTCATTAAGCGTTTACTAACATGGAATGGTTAAGTATATCACTGATTAAACTGACATAAAAGAAAGGATAAAATAAATCACCGTGTAAACATGAGATACTTAAAGAACATAACTATAAACTGCCGAGTTAATTATACAACTGATTTGAAAGCCAGCAGTTCCTTCTTTCTTTTATATGAAGAAAACATTTATGGATTTCTTCCCTTTCCCCTTTTCTGTACACATTCTTTAAGTTCATGGCCCTAAGTGCAGTATTATGGAAACACCAGCAGAGGGTGGGCAGGCAGTAGGTGCTGTCTACATTTTGTCCACTCTCTAAGTCAAGCAGTTTTCATCTGATCTTCACCAAACTTGCTGAACATGTTTGCGTGCATAATGTCTCAGCCAGATTTGATAACCAGACAATTCGACCAAAGCACTTTTGGATTATGGCCCTTGAATTACACAAAATTAGCCAAATTAGCCTTGTCCGCCTTCCTAAAGTCAAACAGTTTTCATCCAATCTTCATCAAACTTGGTGAAAATATTCTAGGTCATAATAATTATCTAGACCAAGTTTGATAACCAGCTAAATCCCCATAGGCACTTTTGGATTGTGGCCCTTGAATTATGCAAAATTGGCCACATTAGCCTTGTCTGCTCTTCAAATCAGCAGTTTTCATCTGATCTTCACCAAATTTAGTGAAAATATTTGTGAGCAAGTTCGATAAGCAGCAAAATTGCCCAAGGTAGTTTTGGATTATGTCCCTTGAATTATCGAAAAATGGTGAAATTAGCCTTCTCAGCTCTAGAGTTCCAACAGGTGAATCAATAGCCTTGTCTGCTGTATAGTTCAAAGTTAACAATCTTTACAAAACCTATGAACTGCCAGATACTGAGTTATTCCTCTGTGACAGGCATATTTTGTGACAGTTTCACTTTGGTACTCTTGTTTAATCATGCAGTTGGGTTTTAAGTTGACTTTTCATCAGATTTTTCTGTACTCATCTACCTGAAAAAAAGAAAAACCTTAAAATATTTCCTTCACTTTAAACAAAAGATATTCTTTAGCTACGAGCGTTATGGAAGACATGATTTCAAAAAAAATGAAAATAAGTGATTTGTGCGAGAAATTTTAGGAATTCAGCGAAAAGAAAAAGAATGCAATAAGTAGCATTATGTGAAGTTTATATTATGTCTTTGTTGTTGAATATAAAGTTTTATAAATGTTTAAGATTTTATACATATTTCACTCTACTAAAGTAGGCATTTTGCCTAAGGCCCAGCCATATCTTAGCTACAGAAAAGACAGACAATAGGACACCTGATTATCAATGCATCTTCTACATGAATTTGCCAAGAGATTACTCCGCAATTCAACACCGTAATACACTACTTTTGTATTCTAATGTATTGTTATTAATCACATTTCAGTTAACTTTTGCATATTTTTATATTCATCAGCTATTTGTAAAATTAATTTTCAGGTTAATACCTGACAGTACAGATTAATACAAACATAAATCAGAAAGCATGTTTAATTAATATTTTTCTTTTTATTTAAACTTCAAACGTGGCAAACGGAAAATTTCAACATGTAATTGCAGTGTTTGAAGGATGATTTACATCTACTCGACATTGATTTTAGCTGAGTACTTTATGATTGCCTGCATTGAAACTGCCATTGTGGGCATTTCAATCTTGATTTTATTGGAAAGGTTGCCCCGTACTTTGTTTTTTTTATTTTTCTTTTTTTTTTTTTTCCTTCTTTTCCCTCCCCCCCCCCCCCCCCCCCCCCCCCAATTTGACTGTTTTTTTCCTTTTTTTTTCTTTTCCTTTTTCCTTTCTTTTATATACTTTTTTTTTTTTTTTCTTTTTTTTTTTTTTTTTTTTTCCCATTCCCCCCCCCCTAGCCCCACCTGTTAATTGCCTGCGGCCGGCCTTAGCCACTGAATGACTTTTAATCTCTAAAAAACTGGAGACAGGTCTGGAACACTATTTGATCTGTTATCTATATCAGTCAGATGCCCTTACCAGTCCTCCCTTGCTATGGTTGTTTTGCAGAATTTACCAGTATACCTGAAAACAGTTAAAAATCTAATTGAAATCAATGGTACTGTAAGGTAGAAACATTTAAATAGTGATCACTTTAATGCACTGGTACATACAGTTTGATTGTACAAGATTCTACTAACAGTTGATCTCTGTTACTACTACATGTACCAGCACCAAAGCTTGATGGATTCTTGACATCCAACAACAGAACATATCACTTTGAAAGAGTGTGAATTCTGTCATTTATTGCACAAGAAAATGCAAAGTAAAGGAGTATCTAAAATTCTTTATCTATATAATTATAATGAAATATATCTTCTGTTATATTTTTTGTCCCAAGGGCTGTTGCAATTAAATGATTTATTGTCAATGCTATTATTCCATTTTTTTTTTTTTGTTCGAGAATATTCTATTTATTTGCATAAAAGAGAATTAATTTTCTTGTCAGTGTAATTCAATTTAATATTGTGTAGTCAGAAGCTAGGAACAATATGCAATTGTATCTTACAGGATACCGTCAAAAGACTGGGAAAAGTTTTTGCACAAATTGAAACCTATTCAAATTGAATGATTCTAATTGATCATCACAGGATTTGACAATATCTGTCCAACACTTGGCTATATTTTATGGGAACAACCCCATCTAAAGGAGAACAGCTGAAAAGCTTGTAATCTTTGAAGTATTTACTTAAATCTATGTGGCGATTATAGTTGATACCATGTAAATCCGTCCATAACAGTTGCACAATAGACGGATTTTAATTTATAGTTTTTGTGTGCCATAAAACGTCAGTGTTGTATAGACTGGTTTAATTCCATGCATTATGCATTTTATAAATGAGAGCAAGGTTTATAATTTTTTTTAAAATTTTTATTTTTGGTTTTGCTTTTAGTAAACTATGGTATTCAAAATTAATTTTGAAAGGATAGAATGTAATAAATAGATAACAGTCTTTGATGATCCTTGGCTAAGTCAAACATCAAAATACCAGGCCTGCATTGAGGTAATAGTTTGATATTGCGCAACTTTCAGAAGTTGTTAAGTACTACACACAGCTATAACACATTTTTTCTTTTAAAATTCACTATGAGTACATGTCCCGTAACTCTGAGTTGTGTTTCGAGCAAATTAAGACATGAATCATTCTGTTTATTTGAAGGGATAGGTCCAATATGCCTGATACCTTAAAGTGACATCCTCTCTGTTAACAGATAAAGTTTTTGTTGTATATGTTTATAAGATTTTTTAAACCTTTAAACATCTCCAAGATCTAGAATACGGTGATCAGATCCTTGTAGCACATGTTAGAGTTACCGCCCTTTTGAACACATAATTTCTTTTATTATTGAAGTGTTTTTGAAGGGCATATAGCACTTTGTCTAATTTCAGTTATATAAAATGAGATTTGTTTGTGTTACTACCCCTTCTGCATGAATTATTTTACTGAAAGCTGTTTCAGTTATTTAGCAATTTTAATAAAGCGTTTTCATCAATAAACTTTGTTTGGTACAGAATTGATTGATATATAATATACAAAAGAGCTAGGTTATAAGGACAGACACTAGACATTGGAATAAGTTGCTCAGGTTCTGTAGTATTTGCTTAGTATTGTTATATATACATGTCTGAAAATGGCTATTATTTACTTAGGCTAATAATAAATTTGCTTTGAAAGTTTTAAAGTTATGAGCAAATACAGGCCAGCATTGGAAATCTATTAAAATGATCCACTTTAACATACCCGGTACACGGTTGATAGATACAATGTACATAAAATGTTTTTGCATTCTTAAACATTTCCTGTAAGTAATATAAAGGTAGATTTTTGTTGAGCCCACTTGCGGTGAGCTCAATATAGTTGTCACAATGGCGGTTCGGTGTATGTGCATGTGCCCATCCGAGTTTGTCCGGGCTGTAACTTATCCATGGATCAAGGGATTCTAAAATAACTTAGCACAAAATTGTTCACTATCATGAGATGGAGTGTCATGTGCAAGAACCAGGTCCCTAGTTCCAAGGTCAGGGTCACACTTAGAGGTTAAAGGTTAAATTCAAGAATGACTTTGTCTGGAGCATAATTATCTACTTCATACATGGAGGGATTTTGATGTAACTTGGTACAAATGTTCACCATCATGAGATAGAATGTCATGTGCAAGAACCAGGTCCCTAGTTCCAAGGTCAAGGTCACACTTAGAGGCCAAAGGTCAGATACAAGAACAATTCAAGAATGACTTTGTCTGGAGCATTTTTTCTTCATGCATGGAGGGATTTTGATGTTACTTGGCAAAACTGTTCACCACCATGAGACAAAGTGTCATGTGCAAGAACCAGGTCCCTAGGTCTAAGGTCAAGGTCACACTTTGAGGTTAAAAGTCAAATTCAAGAATATCTTTGTCTGGAGCATTTCTTTTTCATGCACGTAGGGATTATGATGTAATAATATAGCGTGCTGTCCTCAGACAGTTCTTGTGACTCACTGTCCATGTCACTGTCTCTGACTTTAAAGCATTCTTTAAATTGTGTCATAAATGGTAGTCCTTTTGACAGCTGGCGGGCTCCACATGTTGCACATGGGCATTTAGTTTATTATAAGAGGGAAAAGAGACCACAGTACACTTAGTTTTAATTACTGGGGTCTTGGTACAGACTTAACATAGCAACTATGGTACTGGTCACTATTAGGGCAGTAGCAGCATGATGTCAACATGTATTCCATAGCTGTGTTTCAGGATACAGGATCAAGTTTATTATGGCTCAAACTACATTATAAATATGCTAGTCTTAAATTTTTCTGGAGTCAAGTCATTTAGTAACGTAATAGAAAAATGTCTGCCCAGATCATTGCTTTAGAAAGAGTTGTGTGGAATTTGATTGTAATTTTTGAATATGAAGTTTAGGTACTGGCTTGTTTTCAGTCCAGAAAGCTTCTAGTACTGCTAGTCCTTTGATTTTGACCATGAATTTCTTAACAAAGTAAACACACAGTTGAAAGTACCATTTAAACACTATTTACATTCTGTAGAAAGTGTTTTGTAAGAGTATGCAGTATCTGTGACACAATCTTTACAGTTTGTGATTTAGAGTAACTCCTTAAGTTTGTTTTCAGATTCGGTTTATACAGAGTGCAGCTCCGTAGCCTCAAGTAACTTCACATTCAGAACTGATGAACACCCTGACCTTGAACTCCTTACCACAACGAGCCAGCAGTACGGTCAGGATCATATCAACCCATTCACAGGTGGTCAGTTTCCTGGTTATGAGAATGGAACTGAAGCTGATTCTGGAGAATATGCAGAGAACTATGGCGGTGATGAAGACTTCTACGACGACACAGCTTCTTCACTTGATCCAGCTTACATGGTTATTCCAACATCAGCCAAGGCTTACGCTGGAGTTGCAAGAAATTACGATGTGATACGTTTGTTACCAGTTCACATCTCCAAGATGATACTGAGTCTGCTTGACAAGACGTCACTGATGAATGCGCTGTGTGTGAGCTCATCATGGCGTATCTTGGTGGAGGAGGTCCACAGAGATGCCTACGTCAACCAGCAGCTGTGGGAGGAGGTCATGCTAATGCAGGTTGGTTTTCATTTAGTCTACCTTATACTGAACAACAATTTCTTTACAGTTATCAAAGAACTTTCAGAGCTGATTTACCAATTTTTTTTATTGGTGGGGAATCACTGGTGGGGAATCACATGATCAAAATTATCTCTAAGCAAAAGTAGATCTATGAAAACTGTTAGAAAATAATGAACGCTGTTTAGCTGTAAATATAAAATGTAGCCTTTCATATATATGGCAACATAAAAGTATCTAGGAACTATACAGATCCCAATCATAGTCACCTTCAAGTTGTGTTGAACATTTCAAAACTAAATTCTTTCAGTTTCTTGAAGTGTTTAGCACAACCGGAAGGTGAATATGATTGAGACCTCTGAAGTTCTAGGATACTTTTATATTGCCATTATGATACTGTCTTCATATTACATTTACGGCGAAACCGCTTTCATTATTTTCTAACAGTTTTCATAGATTTACTTTTATTTAGAGATTATTTTGATCATGTTAGTACCCACGGTGTATTCAGTAAGGGTGAGTTGATAATGTTAAGTGGTGAAATATGTTATAACTACACAGTTACGAGGTTGTTGGTTTGAACCTAGCCAGGGCTCATGACTGTGTCCCCCTAAATGGCACGAGCTCAAGAGTGATACAGTCAGTTTGAAGTTGTTTTTTTTTGTAAGATAAATAAGAATAAATACAAGAACTTATTGTTGAACTGGTGCCATGGGGTAGGCATAGAGCACTAGACTCCTAACGCAGAGGTTGTGGGTTCAAATCCCAGCAGTTGCATTTGACTACAACCTCCACAGTGCCTTCTTTTGGTACAAGTACTGGTCAGAACTCTAGGAAGCAGTCATCAAGTGTAGTTAATATACGGTAAGTTGCAAGAACCTGTTCTACAATCGATAGAAAGTAAATAAAACTGTACACTGTACTAGCCCAGTATTTTTCTAATGTTATTTTTTTGTCGAAAAAGATCCACATCATATTGAATGCTGAAAGTAGTTTAAATAAAAATTCCATTAATTTTATGTATATCTGCTTGATAAACTGCAGTTGCCCTGTCCTGATATTTACTTAAATGTCAGTCTCACACCTTGCATGGTTTTGGTTGGGAAAAGATTTAGTTTACTTTCTGACCTTATCTTCCAGAGTCTTTAGAAAGTTCTTCAAATTAATTTGAAAACACTTACCTATTGATTACACTTATTTTGAAGTATTTTGCCTTCAGTTATTTTGCAAAACACAACAGTGAATGGGTCGCATAAATACTTCCAGATCAAAAGTAAACAACCAAATCAATTTCCACTTAGTTTCTATTATTTATGGCAATGAATATTAAACTAAAGTGTTTGCATATATCACATCAGGCTGAAAATGACATTTGTTAATGTAGTTTCCATTTGTTGCTCTTATCTACAATTAATGCATTTTTGGTTTGTTGTGCATTAAAAACATATCATTTTCAGCTTTATTCCAACCTACTCATACTGCTTTGAATATCAATAATGTTAAATTAATTGTATTACAAATAATAAATTTGTATTATAACATTGAACTTTTATTCTTGTTTGAAGTTATTCTTAAATATATATTTTTAAAATGCAAATCTGAACTTATTTATAATTCCCCTGTAACTAATTACATTAATTTTGCATTTGTATACTGTAAGTAAGTGGAAATAAATCAAAGGATTAGATATGTTGTATTCTTCCAGACATTTCCTTGTATAATATGGTACAAAGAAAGAGGATTTATTAGTGGACCATATTTTTTCAGCCCAATACATTACACCTCATTACTGTACAGCCTCTTTTAAGAGATCACTTAAATGAATAATATCCTTGCCTTGAACTTGTTTCTTTTATAAGAACACATTTTACAACTTGTATTTTTATTTGCCATTGACATTTTAAAAGAATGCAGTAACCATTTTTGAAACTATCCAGTGCTTTGGTTATAGTATAGTCAGTATAGGGTGGATTAGAGGAACTATTCACTACTTCAGTTATTACAATGAATATAAGACGTATAAGTGACGCCTGCCTGTTGGAACGACTAGCTACTGAAAGCATGTCATATGAACTATTGTTGCTCAGTTTTCATTATTTTTTTTTAAATGTGAACTGCCTTCATTTCAAAAATTGTAAAGGATTGGAATATAATGAAAGACATTGGAAGACAATATGTGACACAGACTGACTGGATTAAAACCTTTAAATCATTAATACTTTAGACACTTGTTCATATAGTTCAAGTAGAAGAAAAGATTATGAATAGTGTATAAAATGAAATCTGTAATATTATTAGTTATTGAAAGAAAAGATTGATTTTATAAGCTTGTAGAATTAAAATTGCGTTATTATTTAATTAAATATAATGTTAGGCCATTAATCATTCATGAAATTGAAAAGGTAAATGTCTTGAAACTGGCAGGGTTTTAATCTTTCTGTTATTAGGTTTCAGAAAACAGTAAATGGCTAAAACAGGAAATAGCAATTCTTGCAGACTTTAAATAAACTGTTGTTAACAGGTCCACTGATTGACTTGATAAGATTGATCAGTTGAGATGAAAGCTTCTAAGTTGTATGAATCGGTATTTTCGGTATTTTCGCTTTTATTCAGTATTCAATTTCAAATTGTTAGAATTAAGTTGAAAGAGATTCTGAAAGTTTTCTACTTTCTCCAGACAGGTCATTAAGTGAAAAATTACATTAGCACTGATGGTCATTATGTAGCATTTGTGGGTTGGAAAAATATCACAGAGCTGTTTTAAATACTAATTTAACATGGAAGAAAATAGAAACACACATTGTTACTTCTGTATACTGGTACACAGATCTGCTCTTATATACTGGTACATAGATCCGCTCTTGTATACTGGTACACAGATCTGCTCTTGTATACTGGTACACAGATGTGCTCTTATATACTAGTTCACAGATCTGCTCTTGTATATTGGTACACAGACCTGCTCTTGTATACTGGTACATAGATCTGCTCTTGTATACTGGTACATAGATCTGCTCTTGTATACTGAGTGGTACACAGATGTGCTCTTATATTCTGGTACACAGAATGTGCTCTTATATTCTGGTACACAGATCTGCTCTTGTATACTGATACATAGATCTGCTCTTATATACTGGTACACATATCTGCTCTTGTATACTGGTACATAGATCTGCTCTTGTATACTGGTACATAGATCTGCTCTTGTATACTCGACCTGTGCTCCCCCTCTTCAGATGCTCTTGTATACTGAGTGGTACACAGATGTGCTCTTATATTCTGGTACACAGAATGTGCTGTTATATTCTGGTACACAGATCTGCTCATGTATACTGGTACATAGATCTGCTCTTGTATACTGGTGCACAGACCTGCTCATGTATACTGGTACACAGATCTGCTCTTGTATACTGGTACACAGATGTGCTCTTATATTCTGGTACACAGATGTGCTCTTATATTCTGGTACACAGATGTGCTCTTATATTCTGGTACACAGATCTGCTCTTGTATACTGGTATACAGATCTGCTCTTGTATACTGGTACACAGATCTGCTCTTGTATACTGGTACATAGATCTGCTCTTGTTTACTGGTACACAGATCTGCTCTTGTATACTGGTTCATAGATGTGCTCTTGTATACTGAGTGGTACACAGATGTGCTCTTATATACTGGTACACAGATCTGCTCTTGTATACTAGTATACAGATCTGCTCTTGTATACTGGTACACAGATCTGCTCTTGTATACTGGTACACAGACTCCTCGATCTGCTCTTGTATACTGGTACATGCTCTTTTTGTACGATTGCTCTTGTATACTGGTACACGATCTGCTCTTGTATACTGGTGCACAGATCTGCTCTTGTATACTGGTACACAGATCTGCTCTTGTATACTGGTAAACAGATCTGCTCTTGTATACTGGTACACAGATCTGCTCTTGTATACTGGTACAAAGATCTGCTCTTGATCAATCTTGAGCTCCAGATAGACCATTTTTGTCACGAAAAATATGTTTTTTATTTATATCAGCTAAGGGGTTATGTTTAATGCTACAAAGAAGCAGCACTGAGTTGCCAAAACAGTTTGAAGAAAAAAAGTAATTAATCAAACCATCTATGATCAAATGTAGATATTTGTTCTGCTGTCACAAGTCTTTCAGAAAGGCCTTTCTTATGTTAAATGTTTGCTTTGTAACTTAAGGGAGATACAATGTGGCAGGGGATGAAGGTAAAGTATCATGTCACATACAGCATGGCACATAGTTACTTTCTCAAAGAATAGCTGTCTTATTTACAGTACACTTAATGTGCAATGTGTTTTATACATTCTAGATTTTCAGGGGTTTATTTTGGGTTATAGTCATTCTCTGGCATAAGGTTTTCTCCACTTTGAATGTAATGGGACTGAATTATGTCCCTTTGATATATACTGCAGTGCACTGCACTGGGTTTTGTTTTTCTTGATTCTTATCACACCTGAACTGAATTTGTTTACTTTTAATATCAGTTAGCGTATTAAACATTGTTAAAGTCAGTGATTTCAGTAAGTACAGAATTGTAAATCTTACAAGATAAACTATCATTCAAACAAGCATGTTCATATAACTGGATATCGAAAAACAAATCTAAAGAAACGAGACTCGTTCCAGATAAATATTTAGACAGATTGACCAGATACGGTGTAATGCTTTCAGCGAAAGAATAGAGTCATCCCTGACCATGTATTTTCTTTGTAAACAAGTTTCTATTTAAAGAGAATGTTTTAATTAAACCCAATAAAGATTTATCATTTTATAAATCTCTGTACGTATTTCAACACAAAAGACACAAAGTTTTATCCATTAAGACAATAACAATATTTAGTGTATGAGTGATCACAAGATTGTCTTATAAAAAGCCAGTTTTTCAATAACATTTCAGCGTTTATCATCAAATAGGCCTTTGTCAACATGTATTGTCTTGATTTTATACATCTGATTTGTTTTTTTTGGCTAAGACCACTGGCAAAATTATCAAAAATGTTTAAATTGTTTTGCTTTGAAAAAAATCGTCAGCCATATTTAAACAAGTATTTTGTCATGAATATAATTATAAGTTATGAAGTTTAATGTAATGTTTGTGAATGCATTATGACTATTTATATTATTTCTATATTCGATGGAAAGTTCAACAAAGAATGGATTGGGACACTCGACTTTTATCATATATCTTTAAAAGGCAATTTTGATTTGAAGGACAAATTTTTAGCTTGAATAAGACACATTACATGATATGATTGAATTCAGTTAAAGTGGCAGGGATTTTAAAGTATTTACCAACCTTTTAGCTAAGATACCTCAATCTATAAATATTTTCTCAGCAAACGGAGTCTTACGTGCATTAGGGAACAAAATGGCGCTTTTCCCATATGGAGAGGTTAAACTAATGGATAATTATGAGTTAGCTAGGGCGTATTCATGGGATGTACGATCTGCGTTAAAACTGGTGGAGGTAGAAATGCATATGAAACTAACAGAGCTAAACCAGAGTGTTCTTGATGTCATAAATGAACATAGCACAGAGATAGAAAACTATGAGAAATTTCACAGTGAGTTATTTGGTAGACACAAGGAAGAGGTTGTTGAAGAAACTGAGAATAAGGAAAGAGAACTTGATGATATAGCAGAAGAGGATGCTGAAGGTGCTGGTATTGAAGTGTTAGATGAAATGAAAGACAAGGAAGTGGACTATTTAGACTTAATCATGCCAAATCTTAGCTTACCTAAAATAGATCCAGAGGGGACAAATAAAAAAGTACAGTTTTCAATAAAGAAGACTGTAAGTGTGTACATGTATAGTTCTCGTATATTACCTTGCCTTTCATTACAGGTTGATTAAGTATTGTTTCTAACTGACACATTGTATTCAGAGTTGATAATACCATGCACATGCAGACTGTTTCATACTGTTTCGTGTGTATGAAGTAACCCAATAAAAAAGAAAAGTTTTCATGTTGTAATTTTGTCAATAGTTCATAAATCAATTATTATCTGAAACATCCTTACTACTGAATAACTGTAATGTTTCACCAAGTGATGTGTCAGTTAGGTACATGTATATGGTTGTTATGGTATTTGTGTTTTAGCGCACAGACTTCTCATGGTGATATAGTACTGGTTATATCTTATCTTACATAGCTTAAGTACTTTTTAAACTGATATCTTACTACAATGAATTGTAGCTATTCACTATTTTCATAATCCATGTAGTCTAATAGTATCTGCAAAGTTTTGGGACTGTTTTGTACAAAACATAAATTTATCACCAGTTTTATTTTTTCTGTACTTAAATCCTCATTTCATACTGACACTTGGACGAAGATGTTATGAACTGTTGAAATATCTCTTCAGAAATGTCTTTAACAATTTAGGTCTGTTACTCAGACAGTCAGACAGCCAATCTGAAAAATGTGTATAAAATAAGTCGTAATTGTGTGCATACTGTAATCAGCCTCGTGTCGTAACCAGTATTCACTTATGTCATAACCAGTATTCACTTTATACAGGCTAATTAAATAGTCACCCTATATCTTTCCTGAGCATTTATTAACCACTTTTAAAATTGTTTTCATTGGTTTAAAGTAATGATTGTAAATATTGTAGGGAGCCTCTGCACAAGGAGTCAATCCTGTGTATGCCAAGGACATCGACGTACTGGTCCCAAATACTGATACCCAGTCAGGTCATGTGGTCAGGAACAATAGTGCCGTCATTAAAACTACGTTCAAAAGTGAGGTCAGTTATGACACAGCATACAGCGGTATATCAACACGCAATGTGATTATGGAGGAAAGAAATGTATACTGTGGACCATATAATGTTCTTGTGCTCTGTGACAAGTATGTATTGAAAACTTTTCTGTTGCTTCCATCTTGTCTCATTAGGCTACATCTTCGAACAACCTTTAACAACATCTTTGGCTTTTTCTAGTAATTATTTTCATTTACATTACCTCTTTTCAGTTTCCTTGTCGTTTTGTTACAGCTGTCACCAGAAATAACTATTTTCTGGTATTGGCAATTTGAATGATTTACCAGGAGAAAAAATGATCTGGCCATCCATCTGCATGATCTTGTTTTATTTTAAAATCTGTACTTCAAATGAAATATGTGTGAATGGTTTCAGCGAGGATCCACACAGGGTGTTCCATACAGATGGTGGAAAGTTGATTGCTATTGGATCTAAAGATAGAAAGGTAAATATTATACAATTATCAACTCGTGCAGCATTGAATATGATGTGATATTCACCAGAAGAGGGAAATATTGACCAAGGTGATAGCCGAGGTCAATATTAATCTATTCTAGTGAATATCGCATCATATTCAATGTCACATGACTCCATAAATGTTTTATTAAATGTATAATGCTTATTGCATGCTCAAAAAGCAAGTTTTGGATATTTTAGTGATACACGGCTTAAAATTGGGCAGGGTGTCGTCCATTTTAGTTTCGTCGCCAGTGTTTGATTCCAGCACCGTTAGCGTTCTATTCAATGCAAGACGTTAAGACAGGTTTAAAAAAAAACCATTGTTCTAAATATAGAAATAATATTTAATAGGGAAAAATTATTAAATATGAATTATATTTTGCTTTATTGGATGTGCTCTGGACCAGTGAGATATTGTTTATTTATAAATCATATGATAAACACTCATATACATTGGTAAATCTTTTGAGTGTATTATTTATAGTAATATTACCATTCAAAATGGCCACATTGAATTATGGTAAATAAATTAAGTAAAACACAGTGATGATATTAAATTATTGGCGCTGTGCGGAAGCACAGTGCCAGTATTGAATAGGTTTTAATTTTGTACCATGGGGTTGCATAATCGAATAGGGAGCAGCCAACATTATTATTGTAATAAAAACTATGTATTATGTTTGAACAAACTCCCTATAATGAATAAATAAATAGTATTAACTGATTACAAACAATACTATACCAGATGCATACGTCTTCGACCGTTAATTCAAAACGTTTGACATACTCATAGGATATTTAATAACTTTTCCACAAACTTGAAGGTTACGGTTTTTTTATTGCTTTGTTTACGGACCCTACGGCCAGATTAATCAACGTTCAGAAAAAAACGAATCGATAGTTGTTTTGCTATCTCTAAACATTTTGAAGTTTAAATACATATGTTGTCAACGTGAATAATTAATGAAAACCCATTTTAATTACTACATACTAAAGTAAAATGTAGGCATTATAAATAAGACCGTTCACCTAACTTTGCGATACATGGGGTCTCAATGAAAGTTATGTAAAGCATCGCTAACAACTGACCAATAGGAAAGACAAAATTCTTTTTGCGTCGAAAAGCGTCTACTGACCACGAGCTGTAGCCTTGTTTAGTGGGCGTCATCGTACTATTATACGGAAGGTTGTTTTATGATTCGTTTATTTTTTGGTTAAACTGTAGTAAATGTGGTTTTTTACTTATTATGATAACAGTTACATATAACATAATGTATTTGGTTTTTCCCGTTGATAGGTTGTTTACTGATATTCTAAAATGACTCTGATTCTTTAAATCATGTTTCAAAAACATGCGCAGCGCCTTTGATGCTTTGCATCAAAATTTGTCTTGTTTCTCTACTTAATAGGTGTTATTGAAAATATACATAACAGAGATGGTAAATTTTCTTTTTTCATTGGGATAGTCAAAAAAGATTTTTACAAATTTCAGCTATATTCAATTGGAATGAAACTGTGATACTGATTCATACTTTTTGGTTACATGTTTGGCAATTATAATTATTCTAGGAGAATAAATCAATGATTTATATCGATCTTCAAATTGCGGTGGTCACTTTGAATGGTAATATCACTTAAGGATTAGATAGGCTTAAGGATTAGTAGCATAACTGTTTTGGTCTTCCATGAAGGAATGAAATTTATTTCTGTGTATTTTCCCTGCAGTATTCTATTTCATTTGCTTTAGCAAGGCAAATGTATGAGATTTAAACTCAGCATGTTAAAAAAACTTTTGAGGTTGATAAGTTGTGATAACTTACTGATTCATTTTTAGCTCGACTTTTCGAAGAAAAGGGGAGCTATCCTACTCGTGTCGGCGTCGGTGTTGGTGTCGGTGTCGGCGTTGGTGTCACACCTTGGTTAAGTTTTTCGTACCACCCCACTTTATTTCAAAACTATTAGAGGTATGGCTTTGAAACTTACCATACTTGTTTACCATCATAACCTCCATCTACAGATAGAGTACATAACTCTGTCAAGGTTTTTGACAGAATTATGGCCCTTTTTAGCTCACCTGGCACAAAGTGCCAGAGTGAGCTATTACGATCGCATTCCGTACGTCGTACATCCGTCCACCATTTCCTTCAAACGACATCTCCTCTGAAACCACTGGGCCAATGTTGATGAGACTTTGCAGGGATGTTCCTTGCATGAAGCTCTAACAAAATTGTTCAAAGAATTCCATTCCATGCAGAACTCTGGTTGCTATGGCAACAAATAGGAAAAACTTTAAAAATCTTCTTCTCTGAAACCACAAGGCCTAGAGCTTAGATATTTGGCATGTAGCATTGTCTAGTGGACCTCTACCAAGATTGTTCAAATAATGACCCCCGGGTCAAAATTGACCCCGCGCGGGTGGGCACTTAGTTTTTGCATAGGAATATATAGGAAAAACTTTAAAAATCTTCTTCTCTGAAACCACAAGGCCTAGAGCTTAGATATTTGGCATGTAGCATTGGCTAGTGGACCTCTACCAAGATTGTTCAAATTATGACCCCTGGGTCAAAATTGACCCCACATCGGGGGTCACTTAGTTTTACATAGGCTTATATAGGGAAAACTTTAAAAATCTTTTTCTCTGAAACCACAAGGCCTAGAGCTTAGATATTTGGCATGTAGCATTGCCTAGTAGACCTCTTCAAAGTTTGTTCAAATTATGCCCCTGGGGTCAAAATTGACCTTGCCCGGGGGGGTCATTTGTTTTACAAAGGCGTATATAGGAAAACTTATTTGGTATATAACATTATCTAGTGATCTTCCACCAGGCAAGTGGACTTGTACCAAGGTGAGCGATATAGGGCCATCTTGGCCCTCTTGTTTGACTTAGAAAGTGTATTGAGCTTGGTTAAGTTTTTCGTACCACCTCACTTTATTTCAAAACCATTGGAGGTATTGCTTTGAAACTAACCATACTTGTTAACCATCATGACCTACATCAACAGACAAGACTACATAACTCTGTCAAGGTTTTTGACAGAATTATGCCCCTTTTTTACTTAGAAAATACATTGAATATTGGTAAAATCCACTTATTGCCTTAACCCTTTGAGATATTGCTTTGAAACTTTGAATGCTTGTTTACATCATTACCCCCCATCTGTAGGCAAGAGAAGGTAACTCTGTCAGGGATTTGTTTTAAAAATTAAGGCCCTTTATCGACTTAGAATCTTGGTTAAGTTTTTCGTACCAGTCCACTTTTTGACTAAACTGTTTGAGATATTAATTTGAAAGTTGGAATACTTGTATGATCCCAAAACATGGGCAGGAGAAGGTAATTTTGTCAAGGATTTTATTTGAATTATGGCCCTTTTTTGACTTAGAAACTCAGTTAAAATTTTCATTCTTGTCCACTTGTTGACTTAACCATTTGAGATATTACTTTGAAAGTTGGAGTACTTATGTACCATCATGAGACCTATCTGTAAGCAAGAGAAGATAACTCTGTGAAAATGTCTCTTGATTTGTACTTAGAAATTCCTAATTAAAGTCTTGTGTGCCCTTAACTGCCAAAGTTTTGCTTTATAGGCAAGCACTAAAAAGTCGAGCGCGCTGTCCTACTGACAGCTCTTGTTATTTTCACATTTCACATTATTAAGTCAAAGGTCAAGATCACATGTTCATAAACTTTAAGACATTAGAACTGTGTATGCTAAATAAGAGAAAGTTTTGCTCCATTGCTAACACTGTGTGACAGCTGAAAACATTAGAGGAAGATGACCCCTATCAATCTAAAATAGGTCAAAGGTCGGCAGTGTTCAAGACACTTGATACTGAACATGCAAGAGTCACTCAGGAAGAGCAACACTTTTCAGTCCAACCAGATGTCATATTTTAATTTTGTTCTCAAAATCAGCCATTGTTTTTCAGGTTCGATTTATAGACAACACATCTGGTAGAGAACACAAGAGAATGACAAAAGGGGAGAGCACTGATGATGAACTCCCTATTATTACTGGTCATGCGGGTTCAATAAGATGTGTTTCTATCCTAGAGAAGCAGGGTGTGGTACTCAGTGGCAGCTATGATACCAGTATTAGGTAAGTCTCACTGATGATATTAGGTCATGGAGGGCTTCTAAATTTTCCTGGAAAGAGGGGCGTCTGCTTCTGATTGATAAAATTGACCTGAAGTTTTGCCTTATTATCTGTATTCAGTGATATTTCCTAGTGAACACAAGATTTTGACCAGTGACACTGACCGCTTGCATTGATATTATTTGTTAAGAGATGTCTTCTTATACTTTAAAAAAAAAATCTGAAAATTTGCCGGCATGCTGTAGAAATGTAAGTGACTTCTGATTGCTTAGTTGACCCACTGTATAATGCAAATCTGTACACCATTTAAGTTCAATAATGTTTGAAATGATCACAGTGTTAGAACTAAGAAATGGAATTGAAAAGTGATCTTACATTCACCCACGCATTCAGTATAAAAAGGTGAAACTCAAATTTTAATAGTTTTGAAATATAAAAAGGAATTATAAGTGATTAATGATGACAGTGCCTTGACAATTGACAGAGTTTTTAAATATACACACACTTAAAGTTTGTTTAAATAGAAGTTTTTAATTTGTACAAGAAGGTAGTGTTTAGTCATGTGGGTGTGTATTTTGTAAAACCTATAAGGAAACACTGCATTCATCTCCACACTCAAAATGGTTTAGAAATTCTAAAATAATTCATTGAGTTTATCATTTTACACCCTTTACATCATGCGTCAGCCAGGACAAATTTTATATAACATAAAACTGAACGCTTGGAATGGAACTAGATACTACAGAATGATCAAATATTGTCACAATTTACAATCTCTTCCTCAATATTTACAGTTATGTAGTAATTTAGTGCTGCAAGTTGATTTATAACACTGGCAAGTAGTTTCAAATAATTTTTAGAATTACACAGCACTTTTACGAACCTGCCTTTGCTATGACAATATACAAGATTCTTCTTCATAAGTGTTTACTGTAGTGGTATATGGTGACTTAATTAAATTTTTATACCAGAGGTATCATTTACGATCTTGCACCTTATAAACTCAATAAGCCAAACAGACAGTGGAGGAATTTAAGATATAAATTTCATGTTATTTGTGACTCGTTTATCCAGGCAGAATATATAAAGCTTTTTCATGTAGAAACAGATTTGTCCATACTAAATCAATTGCTAGATTATCATACAGATTACTAAAAAGGTGATAGAAAGGACTATTTAATCCTTTATTATCTGATGTTTAATGGTATGCAATTTACCTTGAGACTGCTCTCTCCTGTTAGAATTTCTTTCTTAAAATTGTAATTTGAATAATGTCTAAGCATTGTTATGGTTTCATTGGAGATTTTTACTATTCAATGGAAGCACAATGTAAAATGAGTAGAGGGCCTTCTTTAAATAGGAGATAAATCATAAGGAAAATCAGTACAGCTGTTGTAACTTTTTCTGAAACACACAAGTACAGCAGCTCATACATGTAGTTGTCTCTATCTTATTTCAACAAGTTCCCCGTAAGTCTTCTGCACCTGACAAGCCCAGTGACCCTCAGCTGATGTTTTCTACAGGGTAGAAGAGCAAGTTCAATCCTTACAGTTGCCATGCCAAATAAACAAACACTCATGCAGATCATGCTCTAAGTTTTGTTCAAGACTTTCCCTATCACAGTGATTAAACCCCATTGTATCCACAGTGTTTAAACGCCACTGTGTCAGTACTTGAAATTTCCTGCATATCATTGTAGAAAACATCACAAGTGCACTTAACTATGTACAAAAATGCAATATTTAGATATGTTTTTGTCTAATCTCTTGTAGAAAGATATATTAAAAAAATGCCAGGTTTCACCAAGACAACTCATAATTAGTCATTGCCCTTATAAGGTCAACTAGTTGTGTTTGAATGATTTATAACCTTTAGTACCAGTATGTCAAATGACAGATTTAATCACTGTCGTTAAATTCATTTAAAGTTCTATAAAACCAAGGTAGCATATTAATTGTGTACTTTTGACTTCAAGTTTAAGAGCGCAGTGTTATATCTTAAATAAATAACAAGTAAAGTGGATCTCCTCTATGGTCCTTTGATGTTAATTTTATGTCCAAGGACTGGCTCTTAAAATTGTGGTACTTGTGTACCCAAACTGTTTTGCCTACCAGTTTTTGATTAAGACCTGTTAGATCTGATAAAAATACAGCATTATAAATAAAGCTTCACTTTTCATCTGGTACAGTTAACCATTACCTGTATTTGAAGCTTGTAGACTGACTAATCTTAAGCTACAAGTGGTTGTTTCCATATGATATTTTACTAATTGGGGGAAAAAATACAATAAAAGAACCAAAGCAGACTGTTCTTAAAATGAAACCACTTGATCAGGGTATAAAAATGAAAAGCTGCTTACTTTTGTTGGTATAATAAGACCTTGCATAAGACCTTGCACATAATTCTTAATCACCAAATTAGCCAAAAGTACTAACAACAAGGAGAAGAAGGGAAACCTTCACCTTGGATAGCATCATAGGCTCACCCAATGCAAAATAAATACTCCACCGCAAAAGAATTCCTAACAACTAATGATGTAGCTTGACTTGAGCCTGTTTTCCAAGACTATTTCTATTTCTTGTGAATCATGTTTGAGACTGTTGTGTGCTGAAATTCGAAACTGCTTTAAGTTAATTTTAAAAAGTATGTACGGTATAACACATAGAGAATGGAACTTCAAATTGTGGTTTGTTTCTGTGTGTGGTTATATGTAAACTGGACAAGTCCTTTGGCATGTTCTGTTAAATAAAGTTAACACAACTTTCTAAAATATTTATATTCTGTGAGCAGGATGTGGAGTATTAATACAGGACATTGTCTGAAGATATTCCGTGGCCACAGAGATACAGTTCTTACCATTCGAACCCTTGGAGATCTCCTCATTTCTGGCTCAAAAGACAAATCATGCAAAGGTAAAGTATGTCAGTGTTTAGCTTATTTAATATATAGAAGATCTCTTTTTCAATTCCTTTTATCTTTTATCTTCATTCCATGCAGAACTTTGGTTGCTAAGGCAACAAATAGGAAAACTTTAAAAATCTTCTTCTCTAAATCCACAAGGCCAAGAGCTTACATATTTAACATGTAGCATTGCCTGGTGGACCTGTATCGAGATTGGTCAAATATGACCCCTGGGTCAAAATTAACCCTGCCTCGGTTGTTGCTTGTTTTTTCATAGGCTTATATAGGAAAAACATTAAAAATCTTCTTCTATGGAACAAGACCTAAAGCCCTGATATTTAACATGTAGCATTGCCTAGTGGACCTCTGCTAAGGTTGTTCAAATTATGACCCTTGATTTTACATAGGTTTCTTAAAAACCTTCGTCTTAAAAAACACAAGGCCTAAAGCTTAGATATTTAGTATACAGCATTGTATAGTGGACCTCTAAGCAGTTTGTTAAAATCGTGCCCCTTAGGTCAATATTGGCCAAGCCCAGGGGATCACTTGTTATACATAGACAGAGGTCAAAGTTTGTTTAAGTCATTCCCCAGGGTTGGGGTAATATTTACCCTGCCAAGGGGGTCATTTGGTCTAGGAAAAACTTTTAAAATCTTCTTTTCTAAAACTATAAGGCCTAGAGCTTAGCTATTTGGTTTGTAACATTGTTTAGTGGTCTTACACCTACTTTGTTCAAATTATGAACATGGGGGTGAAAATTGACCACACCCACTGGGCAAGTGCACTGGTTCTCAGGTGAGCGATATAGGGCCATCATGACCCTCTTGTTGTTTGTTTAGTTTGGTACAGTTTTTCATTGAAAACTGCTGAAGCTTGTAAGTTTTAAAGATGGATAGTTTTGGAATTAAGGAGGAGGATGGTAGGGGGAATAATAGTAACAGAGAAAGTTTAATCTCAGGACATTTTGTAAATTTCTGTGTTTCCATACAGACAGTAACAGAGTACTTGTCTGTAAAAAATGCCTTTCCACAGAGACATGGGTGGCAGTTGAATGAAAATGTGTACAAAGAATTTTGCATGGTTTTATTGATAATATTATACTTTTGCAGTTTGGGACATGCAGACTGGAAAATGTCAAAGGTCATTCCGACATAGGCACCCAGTTACAGCAGTTGCCATGTCATCAGCCACTGTTATATCTGGGTGTGAGAGTGGGAAGGTGAAAGTATGGGAACTAAGAACAGGCAACTTGATCAAGGTTTGTTTCACTTAAATTTAGTAAACAATTCAGTTTGAAGTTAAGAATAATAATTGAATATGATGATTAGGCATCAAATTTGTTCAGTAAAATATGGTTACTATAATGAGTGGCAGATTCACTTGAAAATTATTATATCCAATGCATTTTAAAAAGAATTTTCCAGGAACAGAGACATAGAATAAATAATAAAAGTCTCTTAATGAATTATCAAATGGTAGATGGTTTGAAAATTTGATTTAATACTTAGTATACACATTTTAATGAGAAAATATACGCCGACACTTTTCTGTAAATAATAAGAAAATAAAAATGTTGTGTTTGTCTTTGAGTAAGCATTGCTGCATATTGTAATTCTAATTATACTAATCAGATATCAAGTTGTTGATCATTAATTTCCAATCATTGGTTCAATTCATACGACAAGTACGAATCTAACATTTTCTACTTCATAAAAGGTATGCTTATTTGCAATAATTAAAAAAAATGTTCGTTGCATGCTTATCAGAACTTTCATCAAATGGTCATTTATATTAAAACCATTACAGTAAATGTCGTGTATAACGAACTCATTGAGACCATTAAAATTTGTTCCTTATATCCAGAGTATGTTATATACAGATTTTACTGTACTTCCATTCGAAATGAAACTTATTACTTCTTTTTTGAGAGAGTAACTTATGAATGTTTGAATTACTTACAATATTTTAATCAGGGAATATTAATTTATAGTTCAAAACGTTTCAAAAATTCATTTTTCAGGTTTTAAATGGTCACCATGAAGGAGTGACAGCTATACGGTTTGATCGTTGGCATATCGTTACTGCAGGAAGAGATGGATATGCCCTAATCTGGAGTGCCATTGGAGACCACAATAGATGTCTGTCTGCTCTAAGGCATCCAAAGTAAGAGTGCATAAAGATCACTGCATTTGACAACTTCTTGTATATCTTTTGCTACTCAATACTGTTTTGAGGTTTTTAATGATTCAGAAATAATGACCTTCCCAAAACTGTAAGAATTCTTTTAACAAAACAGACATGTCCATTTTATACCAAGAAAACAAAACTTTTCCATGCAAGTTCTTGTTATAAAATCCATGAAAATTCTGCTTAATTCTGATAATATTCATTTCTTTTAAGAGGAGGGTGGAGGGGTTGTCATTAAAGTTTTACAAACTACAAATACCTAGGAAATAAACGATTTCTAACATTTAAGCAGCTGAAAATTTGGCTAGAGTGGATATATAAGCTATATCACAGAGTGTTGACTGGAAATATTGAAAATTGCATTAGAAATGTTCAACTTGATTTTAAACTCATTTAAAGAATAAATGAATAAATCTCCTTTTACTATTCACAATCACACACTTATTGAAGCATCAATTATTTAATGATGTCTCCTCACCTTGATTTAGAGTTGTTGAAGATTTCATCATCTACATTGATCATATTGATCATCTTTGTCCATAGTGTATTTCATCATAACATCTGTTACTGTAGGGAGGTGTTATGTCTCGAGTTCAAATATCTCCGATGTATCACTGGCTCAGCTGATGGTCGTATCCGCATCTGGAATATTATATCGGGACAATGCTGTAGAATCATGCGAGGCAACAGCCGCAGTGATGCTATACTCGACATCATTGCCATTGACAACAGGTAAAGTACAAAGTTTGAGAATTGTTTTTTAAATGACTTAAATTCCACTTCAGGTAAACTGAACTTATCTGTAATATCACGTTACACCAAAGCTCTATCAAAATGTATGTTTCAGCAATTTATGTGTCTTTATAATGTACAAACAATAATTGTTGCACTGTAAAATTTGCTTTCTTTTCAGAATAACAATAAATACATCTGTAAATTTGTTGGTTTTAAACTTTGAAGAAGTGGAGTGGAACTATGATCTGGAGGAAGACAAAGTTCCGCCACTAGTCCAGTATTCGTCTTACACCCAGGCTCCTGTGAGACAGCAACCATATCCTTATATCAGGTATCCGATTGATAAACAAGATTTTGTTTTTCTATACATTTAATCTATTAAAGAAGTCTGATTTCTATGAAAGTTTCTTTTGAAGTTATTATGTCACACGGACTAACAGGTCTGTGTCGTGTGGTTAGGAGTATGCTGGATTTTAGCGTCCCTTTTGCTTTTATACTAGGGGTCGCTGTAAGCAACTAATTCCCTTTTTATAGTGTCTTTTTATTTTTAGCAAGTAATGTTTTTTTTATGAAGTTAATTGGATTGATCTTAGTTTTCGATGTATTTTTAGCAAAAAGTTAAGGTGTTGTAAATACAAACGGAATGTCATAACAGAAGGTTGGTCTGTGGGGACGTATATTTCGAGTTGGTTGTATAGTTCTTGAGAACAGGAGAAGATTATGCACTATACATTCATCGAGAAATTTACACCCACAGATCAATCAACTGTTGTAGTATTCCTTTTATTACTGGTATAAACCTTTACAGCATGTCATGTAAAAAAAATTCTAAACGTTCAGATGTGCCATTCACTGTGTTAAATCCTTATGACACACTCTTTCCTGTTTTCTGTGTATAAACAAACAAAGCAATAAAAAGTAAATGCAAAATGTGCATCATCTGTATGGCTTATTTAATATGAAAACGACATTGTTTTGATTAAATAAAACTTGTATTACTGCATTTCATCTGATATGGAAAATTTGATATGAAATGTTGTATTTTACAGTACAAATACTAAATCATCATCAGTTTAACATTAATAGGTGCACAATAATATAATAAACTCTATTCTTAGGAAATTTTCAAGGGTAATTGTTATTATAAATGACAAACTTGTTCACATTTTACAGAGCTCAGAGGATGAAGAAAGCTGGTGCATCTAACACAAAGATCCTTCACAAGAATGAGCCTGTAGATGCAGGGAGACAACCTATGCCGCAGTTGTCATACAGAGCTCAACAACTGCCACATAGTGCTAAGACCCTATCTGCAAGAAGTCTTGGAAGTGCTAAGTCTATCCAACACGTGCCGATGGAAAGCTTGTTCTCAAAAAGCAGAGAAACAAAAAGTGCCACGCATATTGACAGAAGCGCACATTCTGGGAAAAGAGCTACCACTACCTCTGCTCATTCCAAACCACCTTTACCCAGTTCTTCCAAAGCCCGTCCACTTACATCAAAATCTGCTCAGTCTGGGTATACTGTTACAATAATGGAGGATGTTGCTGAGCAAGAATGGGAGGAAGAGGAATGGCGAGAACCTATCAGACTACAGCGTAGAATTTCATGGGCCTTTGAACATCCTCTAGTGCCAAAATCTAAAGACATTTCACTTTCTGAGACGAAAGCTTTATTACGATCACAAATGAGAATGAAATCTGAAAGTGTAGTACCTCCTGACTTTATTTATCTTACTGTAAATGCTATACAGAACTCAATGAAACCTTCTGAAACTAGTACTAATACAGAGCAAAATATCCTGGATAGAAAGCTAGATACAAGATTACGGCAGAACAGACCGTCCTCATCTCCTAGCAAGATTGATCCAAGGACACGAGTTCCTGTTGAAGAAATGGACCTTGCACAGTTTCGTGAAAAGGAGGAGGTTGATACACTTTCAGAAGTCTCAGACCATAGATCTATTAAATCTGCAAAATCGAAAGACTCCATACCTGCTGCACTTGAAAGGGAAATATATTCAACAAGATGTCAAGTGAAACCATTGAAAACTTCACCCAAATTAAGTGTACATCCTAAACATATTCGCACAACATTACCAAAAGGTAGAGTCATTCGTCCAATATCTGCATCGGTAACAAGAAAAGAACCCACTGAACCTGAAGCAGTTCAGTCAAAATCTGGACGCCCAATCACTGCCCCTGCTCTTAGAGCACGTCCTGACACAGCATCCACACTGCCCTCACATATTGCTGCATCAATGCCAGGTGTGCATCCTCCTAGACGCAAACATGCAAACATTGCATCCACAGGCAATGAGGCAAATGTCGTCCCTATGTTGATGTATCCACCTGATATGAAAGAAAAACTTAAGACTTTGCTAAAAGAAAAACGTCAACAAAGAACTGATGAATTGCTTGAGTCAGCAAGTGAATTGGGGATAGGTAAAGTAAGTCAGTTTAATGACCCTATGAGATCTCATGTAAGGTTTGAACTAAGAACACATAACCAGGAAAGAGATTATATCACAAAGACAGAGAAACACTACCAAGAAAAGCAGAAGAAAGAGGAAGCAATTACAGAGAGGAAGAAAAGAGTGCTGTGGACGGCAAAAGCTAGAGGCGGTAACTCGTCACGCATCAACTCCGCACCTGCAGGTTCAAATAACTGAACAACTATTGTCTGATAATGAATTAATGTTCATTAGTTTGAAGGTCTGTTATATGGTTTGAATGAAGTATACATGCGGAAAAGTGCAGTTTGGAGCGCAGTGAAGCAATATTTAATAAAGAAGCGTTTAACATTGTATATGCATATAAACCATTCTCGTGTGGTGTGTGAACTTGCTGATGTTGCATAGATAGTTGAATACCTTTTTTCACAGGAGTCTTCTCATACATTTGTCTAGTCCTGGAACATTTCGACTCTGTCTCTTTTCTCTGTTTCATATGCAGTAGTTATCACGAGTTTTGTATGTAGAGTATTGTTCTACACTTTATTGATGTTGAAAAATGTTTAAAGTGCATATGTGTCTCTTGTTATCTATGCTGTTTAACAGTATTACTATCTACTTTACAATGTTCTATGTGCATGTATGTAAAACTATTGAGGGTAAGTGTTTTAATAGTTTCCTGTTAGTGCTCTTAACGTATTAGTGGAGGCGCTTCTGTGATTGATCAAGGTCTTTCAAATACTATTTGAAAGACCTTGGATTGATGCTGTATTCAGTAAACTAGTTAGCATTTAAAATTCTTAGTCTGCCACAAATGTAAGCCAAGTTTTAATTTATTTACGGAACACTTTTTATACTGAATATTTTACACATCTTGATTGTAACAGTATTGTTATTTAGCCTTTTATAAAGTTATACGTTATAATATCTGTGATAGTCAATGCAGCATTATATTGTTCAATGGCGTAATTACTAGTATTGATAAGCATTAAAAGTGAATGTAGTAAGCAAGTGATTAAACACTGTGATCTATCGTGTCCTGATTATATCCAGTGTGATGTTTTGAATCGTCGGGTGTTTTACAGAATTGTTCAGTTGACGTACGTCTTGATTGTGCTGAAATAATTGATTACATGTATATGACTTTTTTGCTATTTGTCATATTTTGTTGCTGTTTCTCTTGTATAGTTTTAAAGTAAGAAATTCATAATTATCTCATTCAGTTAATGCAAAGTCTGTGATAATGAAAAATATATTACATTTACTTATTAAATGTTCAAATAAGATTTTGGTATTGGGCATCCTTTTTTCACCCCTACTGTAGTTTACAACAGTTATGTCTGTCCTGCTGCAACAAACGTTTGTGTATTGACTATTAAGACACCATTCCCAAACCGCCTTCTCGAACCAGTTCTGAAACTTTTAGGGACCTGCGACGACGGCTGTTCGATTCATTACTGCTTCAAAAAATATTAAAATCGACCTTTCATCAAACCCTATCATTCCTTCAAATTTAGTCTTTAAATTACCAGCAACCGTATGGTCAAATAAATATGTTCGCATTAATTAGTTGGTTCAATGCGGTAACTAACTAATGACGGCAAGTGAGAAATGGTTTTAGTGACACGATAGTATAACTGCGTTTTGTGCTAACAAGTGCATCATTGTATGTTTGATCACCTTAAGTAACAACAGTCAACTCTGAAAATACACCGAAAACGTATAAAACATACGTGACGTGATAATGCCTCTTCTAAATAGTGTACCAATAACAATAGCAATGGCGCATTTGGATATCTTGTGACAATGCCACTCCTTAGTCAAGCAAAACTAAACTTTTCTTAAATGGTCTTGCAACGAAGGGGAAGTAACACAGTGTAAGTATAACAGATGATGGTTCTGGAGTTAAGTCCACTGTTATAATACATGTAATTCAATGATTTGACAGATAAGGTTTCAGCCGTGGACACATAACCAGGGAAGATATTATCTTACAGAACCAAGAAAGAAACGAGAGGAGGGGGTCATAGAAAGAATGATGCTGCTATGACGGTTAAAGCTTGAGCTGGTTACTTGGCGTATATCATCAAGTACATGAAGCTCCCATGAAACATGCGTGTAATAATTATTGTTGTTTTAGAAATGTTGAAACCATGGTTACAAATTAGCCAGTGTTGGTCCTTTACCAACGTTATACTATAGAAAGATCCAAGGAGAAATACGATATGAAATCTAACCTGCACCCAGTGAGAACCTGCTCTTATCATATTTGTTTCCGCGCAATTTTTAAAAATATTAAAATTGTATATACTTTACACTTCTGGAATTTCATGTGTTAGCATCAATTCATTTACATTGATATTTAAGGTCCTTTACTGGTAATTATGAAATATTGAAACATATTTTGGTACATATCCGTCCTATATGCTTCGTCCATACCAGGCTGTTTCTGTCGTTTTATTGCGTACCGGTATTGATACTCTGTCGAACCTGTTTCATAGGACCAGCATCTATGACTTTTGCAGAGGCATGACCCTGTGCGTACACAAACCCTCCGAAATAACATTGCGAACAATAACCAGGCTTGTTATACTTTTTAGATACACACAGAAAAAAACCCACACAAATAGACACTTTCCGCGAACATGGCAGCTAATAAACACCGTAACTCAAAAATGTGCTAGTAGTATAAAATGGGGGGTCCCCCCCCGAAAATTTTGCCCATACCCGAACATTTTGCCCATACGATGCAGCAGTTACTTCCCCTTCGTCGTATGTGCCGGCATATATGCTCATATGGTCTAAGGGAAATAATTGTGACAGTCACTCGAGTTTTTATGTTGACAAGAGTTGTCCTTTTGAATGAGCTGAATTAACCAATGAGGAGTGAAACAATGACGCGATTGAATCCGACTCGATAAAAAGAGCCGCGAACGTTTCACTCGTGCCTCGGACGTTGAACCTGTCTGACCATACATCATGGATGATACAGAAAAGGACCGCATCTTAAAACAATACTATTTCGAGGAGAAAAATCCCGCCGCTTACGCGGGTCCGCAGAAGCTGTATCGTGTTCTTGAAAAGGAACATTCGGGTATATTCAATTTGGCTTACATCAAGCAGTGGTTGAACGATCAAGACGCTTACTCGCTACAGACAACGAGACGGCATAAGTTCAAGACGGCTAATGTTCGAGTCACGAGCATTGGCGAACAGCTAGATATTGACCTTTTATCCATGGCCAACCTCTCTGATGAGAACGATGGTGTACGATTTCTGCTGTGCGCTATCGACATACTATCCAGAAAACTGTGGGTGAAACCGTTAAAAAACAAGACGGCGAAGGTAGTTTTAAACGCTATGAAAGACATTCTCAGTGACGCGTCTCCGACGAAAATCAAGAAAGTTCGCGCGGACAAAGGGAGCGAGTTTTCTAATCAGTGGTTTAAAAGGTACATGAAGGATATGAATATCTACTTTTTTACCACAAATAACCCTCCTAAAAGTAATTTCGTAGAGAGAGTTCAACGGACACTTAAAGAAAAATTGTATAGAATGATGAGACACAAAAGAACCTATCGATACGTCGACGAACTGCAAAACGTGGTGGCGAGTTACAATAGCACTCCACACCGGGGATTACACGGATTGGCTCCGAATGATGTGAATAAAAACAACGAAGCTGATGTGTGGGCGCGAATGTATTTGAAGAGGTCCAACAAACGAAGCGGCAAACCGATACTTCAGTTCAAGAAGGACGATCTCGTGCGTATCAGCTTTACGAAACAACCCTTTCAACGCGCCTATCAAGAACAGTACACGACGGAAGTGTTTAAAGTGGCGGGAACACGTTTAAAACAAGGAATTCCCATGTACAAGTTAAAAGATTTGCAGGGGGATAACATCAAGGGTTTGTTTTACACTGCCGAGCTGCAAAAGGTACACAAAGATGAGAACAGTTTGTGGTTCATCGAACGTATACTGAAGAAACGAAAAAAGAACAAGAAACTGCAATATTACGTCGCATGGCAAGGCTTTCCTAAAACATTTAATAGTTGGATCGATGCAGATGACGTCAAAGACGTTTCGGAAAGCAAACCATAAACACTGATATTGATATGGAGCGATCGCGTGTCTTTCGAGAACTGAATTATTTGTTTCGATTGGGAAATGCCGGTGCTCATACTCGACGTCAGCTGATCACACAAATAAACAGAGCGCAGCTAGATGCTATCGTCGAAATCATAAAGAAGCTAGCGGAACGATCTATTCATATTTATCAACGCGATATTCATATCCTCGAAGATGATATACTCGTAATAAGAACTATAGCGTCTGGCAGTGTGAGTAGACGAAGGAAGAAAAACCTGTTGTTAAGACATCATTCGCTTTTAACCAGAGTGTTGCGTCCGCACTACATTTATCAAACCATAGCAACGGAGATAACACATTCGATACGCGCGGGAGAAGAATAAAATACATTTAATAATTGTATCCGTGCGGGGGAAAGATCATAAACGTTTGAGCAAGCTCATCATAAACATCATGGATAGATATCTTTACATTAAGAGTGATGAAAGTAATACCTACTTTTCAGACAATCAGGTGTGTCGATTTAAAGTTCATCTAAGTTTACCACTGACGCTGAATGGTACATGGAGAGTCGCACTTACAGAGTTTTACGCTATAGACGTTTCGAAGTCTAGATCCAAAACGTCAAAAGCTCTATACATTTATACGGATCTTTGTAAAGAAAGTATCGTACACGGAACCGAACAACCGCTTTTAAGACGGTTAGAAAAAAATACAAACAGCGGTTGGGATTATGCGATTGATGCACCTTACTACTTACCCATGAAAAGGAAGGAAGTGAGAGAATTTCAAATCTATATAAAACAGACTGACGGTAATTTCGCGTCAGAACTGAAGGAGCCTTTGCATCTAACACTTCACTTAAAACAGTATCCGTTTTTCTGAGTGTTATAATAGAAAAAGAAATGAAGTTATACGTTCCAAATCCGCAGAAGTGGGTCGACTTTTTTGATCGTGTGAGCAGTGGCAAAACGACATTAAACCAATCAGGAGGTGGGAGACGTCTATCTGTCATTCCTCTAGACGAATCAAAAGCTGCGGAAGAAAAAGTGTATTCTATCAAAGCGGTATTACCGGCGGAACAAACGGCTGCACAGGCCAAATCGGAGCTTGAGAGAGAGGATATAAATCCAGCTAACGTCGTCAATATGCTTCATTCTTCCAGCGGACAGCGACGACGTGGGATTAAACGTAAGAGAAAGAGCAATAACTCTGGTAGAATTAGTAAGCAGCAACGTGGAACAGGCAAGAGGAAAAATCGGATAAAGAAGAAAATAAAAAGAAAAGGGCATAAGAAAGTGAAAGGTAGCCGAAAAAGGGACATATTTGAAATCAACTAAGAATGTCTGTGTTTAATGAGAATAAATTTAAAGAAGGACTGGTGTCGGAGTTGGCTTTTTTCGATCTTCCAAGCACGCAGACCAGTGTCACGGATGTCTATTACGACGAAATTCGACCTTTATCGCAGGTGTCGGGCGACAGTCCGTTCGAGTTTAAGATCAGTGGACAAAACGCTATGGACTATTTGGACTTGAAAAATTCTCAGATCTACGTCAGGCTAAAACTTGAAAAAGCGGACGGTTCGGCTCTCACCGATTTGAAGGTAGAGAAAGTGGGTCCCGCCAACTTGTTTCTCCAGACGCTGTTTTCGACGACAGAAGTGACCTTGCAGAACAAAGCTACGATGACGTGTAACTACAACCCCTACAGAGCTTACATTCAGACCTTACTCAACTACGGTCAAGATGCGGTATCCAGTCAGCTGGATACGCAACTCTTTATCATGGACGACTTCGACAGTCCCGGAGTGACGGATCCTAACGGAAGCAACAACGGGTTATTTCTGAGAGCAAATAAAACTGCCTTGTCTAAACGCATCGACTTACAAGGACCCATTTTTCACGACTTGTTCTCCATGTCGAGATATCTACTGAATCAGGTGGATGTAAAAGTGAAGATGTACAGAAGTTCTACTAGCTTTTGTTTGCTGACCGGAGACGATAAAGATTACAAAGTGAACATCGAAGATATTTACATTCTCGCTAGAAAAGTTCGAGTCAATCCCGCCGTTATCTACGGTCACTCGAAAATCCTCGAGAAACAGAATGCTCTATACCCGTTCGATAAAGTGGAGGTGAGGTCCGTGAGCATGTCGACGGGTTCAACCGGCTACACCTGGGAAAACATGTTTCAGGGAAGACGTCCGAACAAAATCGTCTTAGGGTTCGTGAAAAGTAGAGCGCTGAACGGTGATTACAAAACCAATCCGTTCAATTTCGAGAACTGCTCGATTCAGCAAATCGCCGTGTACTGCGATGGTTTGCCCGTTGGTGGAAACCCACTGAAACTGGATTTCGATTCAACCGGAGGTACGGCTATTATACGAGCGTACACGAACTTGCTCGTGTCAAGCGGGAAGTGGAGACAAGATGAAGGCAACCTACTCGATAGAGCGCACTATGTTAAAGGGTCTACATTGTTCGTTTTCCAGTTGGAGCCCGACTTTTCCCAGCACGGGGAATTTCTCTCATTGGTGAAGACAGGGAATGTGCGACTGGATGTGGTTTTCAAGACCGCATTAACAGGTATATAATGACATTTTTTAAAGATTAAATCAGATCTATTTAATCCAATAAAACAAAACTAGAAAATATTATATTCTTTTTTATTAGGAATCTATTTGTTTAGTTATCATGATACTGTTTTTATATATTTGCTAAACCTTTAAATTCGATACTTTCTAATTTTACATCATTTATTTTGTTTAGAACCCATGAGTTGCATCGCCTACAGCGAGGGGCCAGGCTATTTTGAAATTAACCGAGAACGAGATATCATCCTATCGTAATGAATACGTCGCAACTCAAGTGCATGATAGAATGTGACTCTGTATTGAACGGACGTGTGATTGGCGTGTACGCCGCAGACAGACTTCCTTCGAAACTACCACAATCGCCTTTCGGATTTATCGCCAATACAGACATCCGCTCTAAACCAGGACGGCATTGGTGCGCCTTCTATAGTCACGCGAAAGGACATTTCGATTTCTTTGACTCTTACGGTAGAAGTCCGAATCAAAATAGTCATTATTTCCAACGTTGGTTAGAAACCAAAGCAAACTCGATACAAATCAATCACATTCAAATTCAGAGTGATAACTCGACATTATGTGGATTGTATTGCATTTTGTTTCTTCGACAAAGACTCGCCGGATTTGCGTATCAGGACTTTTTAAATACATTTAATGCATCTACCTTACGTTCAAATGATAGATACGTGACTGATACGATGCTAGACGTCTACAGTCAGTGTGTTGGAAACGAACTTGGCGATCAACAGATTTGCGCGTCTTTAAGCCAGTGCTTTTGATTTACACTTTGTACAATATATATATATATATATATATACTTTACTTCTGTAGTGTTTAGTCTTATATAATAAAAACGATAAAACTCGGATTTTGTTGTTTGCTTGTATACCCCCGATAAAAGCAAAAACAATAAGACGTTTTAATCTTGTTTATTCTACAACACAAATAATAGTAAACATGTTACACAGTAGACATGGGGATTTTGTAATGTCCATACGCATAACTGCTGACTGCGTCGATCAGATATCGTTTGTCATCAAAAGCGGAGAGTCCCGTCTTCTGTATCGTTTCACCGAATAGTTCGTGCCTGTGGCTTCTAAGGGAAGACATGGACGAGACCATGCTCGTTTCATCGAAAAGGGTCTTTTTGTAATTCTCGTGCTTAAGATTTTTTTTCACTGTCACTTTGGCGATACCTTTGGCTCGTTTTTCTTCTTTTTCGTTACAAAGAAAGCTGTACATTTTAGATCTGAGACCGACGAATTCCGAAATAGGCTTTCCGTTCGTTTCATCTTTCATTTTCCCCAATACTTTTTTATTTGTATCACTCTGAAGGAAGTGTTCCTTCGGATAATCGGAGGTATCGAAATAGTCTAATGAAGCGTTCATGTCTTCGTATAGATCCTCCGTTTCGCACGAAAAAAAGGAGACTATCCGTATCCGTCATCTGCAGCTGCGCTTTGTCGCTGTATTTTTTCTTGATGTAGTGATACCAAAAGTCGTACATCAAGCATTTGCTCAGATCTGAAGTAGACAACAAAGGATAAGTCAACTCTTTCAAAACGAAATGTTGACTTAAAAGCGCCACATGATTAAAACTATGGTCAATGTTACAGCAATCTGAATTACTCGGATAGAGTAGTTTCATATTGTTTTAACAGATTTTATTTCAAAACATTTTAAATGATCGAAATTTTAAATAAGTGAGGAAAGGCTTTTACCTAATATACACATGCCGCAGTAGATGGGTTTGAATAAGTTAACCTTGCTCTTGAATAGTTCTACAGCGACCAGATCTTCGTTCAAGATGGTAGAGGTTTTGTAGGTGGGCTTTGCAGTGACTTTTTTAAGTCTGTTCTCCGTATGCACCAGTTCAATATTTTTGTGCTTTCGTACGTTTTCCATGGTCTGTAAATAAACGAGAAATACATCAGTTAATATAATTATATATATTAACGATATATACTCACAAGTCATTTTTTTATGCAAAATAGTATTATGCGGAAAACATGTTTTTCGATACGCATATGAAAAAGAACGACTTACTTTTCCGAACACGGAGACATTCATCAGTTTGTAGAAATTCTTCTCGAAGGTGGATTTTGCTTTCTTTCGCATCTCCGTGTTATGTTCGATGTAGGATTTCATCCACGCTTCTTGTCTGAACTTTAGGATTCGATAAATGCCTTTGAGTTTCATGCCTAAACGCAAATAGAGTTGCAGGTTTCTGTAATGGAGTACGTAATGGTCTTTGTCTCGCAACGTAGCCAACAGTTTCTCCACTTTACCGCGATTTGGCAGGGGGTCGTCCTCAGAGAGTCCGTGTAATTTTTTCAGTAAGTGCTGCGCGTATGGAGAGAGCTCTTCGTTCGTAACCACTTTTCGTTCGGGCGCTAAAGGTAGACAGTTGTGACTATCGTGCAGATGTTGAGGATATTCTAAAGCCACTTCTAGAATGTAACCGGTGTCCCCGTCTTCCGGAACAGACATGACATCAAACGTCTCTATGTCCTCTTCCTCCATAAATTCAAAGTCACCTACCGGAAGCGCCTGAACCATAGCCCATCCGTAGAGATTGTTCGCATCCAGGTACTGCAGAAATGTGGTTTGTTGTGACGGGTCGTAATCATGCGTGTAACGGTTGTTTGCTGATTTGTAACGGTTCGAAATTTGTGACAGACCACCCCGAATGCCGAGCTCCACCATCAATATTTTGTCGATGTCGGTCAGCAGCTCGAGTTTCACTCCCGTCATTTTCAAACAAGCGGACCAAGACAGACCGGGCGACGTGTAAAAATGGCAGGGATCCAACTCGTATTGCTTCATACAGAGATTTCTGAATGATTCGAATACGTCGCTCAATAAAATCACGTCGGTTTTCAAATAGAGATCGTGGTATTCTCCTAAAGACGTCATCTTCATAGTCCGAAACACGTTGCGAGCGTGATCGTAATCGGCATCCGAGATAGACTCTTGCTTGATGGTCGAATAAAAATGCTCTTTATTCGGTAAAGTCTGCTCATCAAATCTATCGAAGGAGTCCATATATTCGTAGGGATACACGCCTTTTCGAAGCAGTAGCTGAGCTTCTTTTTCGCTGTTCGTTTCAGAAAGCAAATGCTTGAACGCTCGCAATCCATCTTGAGCTAAGTTTTCCACTAGGTTTTCTAACGAAGTAGGGAGAAACTGTAAACTGTCAATAAACCGAAGGTTGTCCAACGAAAAACTCACGTATTTTTCCGTATTTTGAGCGATGCATTTCAGTTCACAGTCTTTGAAGGCGCCTATACTTTCGCAGAGTATGTGCGCGTCGAATGATTTTAGATTATGGAATATAACGGGAGTAAACTTGGCCTGTTTACAGCTCAGATTGCAACTGTTGCAGGCTGGTCCTATGATCTCCCCCGTGAGATGATTATGGTGTCTAACAATATTACTAGACGTCTTATCATCAGCCGTGAATTCCTTTTTACAGATACAGCACTGGATTGCGTTTTCAATGAGGTGATTATGCTCTTCAGTGAGATCCATGGGTTCAATCTCGGAGAGAATCTCCTCTATTTCTTCTTGTTCTCGTAACAAACTTTCGATTAATTTTATGCCGGCGTCTTCTCCTCTATAAATGACAGTGGGTTTGGTGTAGCTCTCGTCTTCGCATACTACCTTATACCCGAAACCGCATACTTCCAGTTTACTCGTAGGTGTAGTCGCTGATTGAGCGGGGTTCGGAGCGCAGCTATGCAGTTTCCTCACGATACATTCGTAGTCGCAGTATATCGCGAAAGGCGTTTTCATGGTTTTCTCGAAATCTTTAAATTTGAGAACGTTATTCACATCGGGAATCGGAAGTTCTACTCTTTGCGCTTCATGATTTGAGCAGTACGGTCGATGTTCCAGTAGTGAAACTTCTTTGCGAAAACCGTGGAGGCAATAAGAACAGTAATATAGCTGTGCATTATGTCGATTGGTGCGAGACAAGAAGCGGTTCAGGTTGATAATCAAACAGTAATGGGAAAGTCCCTCGTTATTCGTCATCCATAACAAATCGACGTGGTGTAACCGTTGACGTTGCTCCGTAATTCTTAATGGCACGATGCATTCGTCGTCGTAAGTGAAGACATTTATCGAAATGTTGTCATTTTGATTCTCCACCTTCCGAATTTGGGATAAGGTTACTGGATAAGTGATACCGGACATGTTGACTTCGTGTTCATATTGATAATAATGTTCTACACATTGAGGTTGCATCGCGGTCGGATGTAAAGACGCTAACACGCAGTAGAGAAAACACTTTTCGTCTTCATTCTCTATATTTAACAAACTGTGACTTACATTAAGTGTCTTCGGCAATGGTACGTAGGCGGAACCGCCGACGGGTTTGTACACCACAGTATGGATTTCAAGCTTCAACACTTTTTTCACGTACCACCCCGAACCTTCACGCATGAATTTTTCCAAACTCGCAAACATTTTCTGCATGGCTTCATCTAAATCGTGTTGATGCATGTCGTCCACTGATAACGTTATGTAAGTTCGACTTCTGAAATACGGCGATGTGAATGAAGCATCTTCTCCGTCATCTCTCTGCATCTCCACTTGCACACACATGTTCCACTTAATACCTCCTAAACTACGTACGCGAGACATCAAAAAGTGTCTTACTTGATCTCTGATATTCCCGAAAAACGTCAACACATCGTACCTCTCGTTGTTTCGAGGGTATATATTCCTATTGCGTACATTATTCCTTAATGCCGACTCTTCCGCGGATTCATCATCATGTCGATTTTCACCGTTGGTATCAATTGCATTGTTATCAGCAGCATAATCATCATCATCAACTGCAGCAGCAGCAACTCCAGATTCATTATCATAGAGCCTCTCAGTTCGGTTATTTAAATCCTCGTTAGCTGCATTTAATGTAGGAGAAGTTGTCGCCCTTCTACCTCCTTGTTGGTTTAAAGGATGATTTTCTCTCACGTGATGAAATAAGTTTTCATAATCTGGAAACACACGATCGCAATGTCTGCATGGAAACTGAGATCTTCGTAGTATCTGAGTAGAGTGCGGATGTGCATGCGCAATATGTCTATTAAGATGATATTTTCTACCGAAGGTTTTACAGCAAGTCTCACAAGTAAACGCAGTCGGTTTGTGTTTCCGTACGTGGAGTAATCCGTGTTCATTTTTTTCGTGAATCCGTAAATTTTCTAAACGTGCATAAGATTTCTCACATAGTCGGCACTTTTGCTGGTTCATATGACTCCGCATGTGCTGCTTCAAATTAGTTTTATTCTTGTACTGTTTCGAACATATCACGCACGTAAGCTGTTTTTTCTCCTTTTTCCCTTTATGAGTTTCTTGATTCAGTAATTCCTCATCACTACTTTCTTCTGATCGATTCCCTCTCTGTCGTTTGTCCATAATTCCCTTTTAAATATTCTAGAAAAAAAATCCTTATTATTATCAAATACAAGTTATTCACAGTTTCACAAGCTCTTCAACACTGACTTGAATCGTGGTTTAAGTTCATACTTATATCCACTTACGTTTAACGTCTATGTGCCTATCTTTTGTTGATGTTCTGAGATCGGTTAATTGGAAAGAAGCTATTTCGATCACCACGCCTAGATTTGTTTTACATTTTTATGAACTTCATCAGCAGGTGGTTATTTTCGATTTCTTTTCTTTAAAGACAGTTTTTATACGCTTCAATAAGATTGTATGATAAATGAGAACGTTGCCAGATTTAATCTTGCTTTTTCATTACGTTCTTTTCAGAAATTTCATTTCAATTTCTATGTCGGTTATTTGAAATGTGTGTAAATTTATTCATAAGGTTAAATAAAAATCAGCGGGATAAACGGCGTGATAAATAAACTGTCACAAAAATCTAAAGAAAAAAGATTTTTCAATTTAAAGCGTACGATACAAAATATAGATTACCTTATACGATATAGTTAATCCACGGTAATTTGGCGCCATTTTTATTCCCCCCGATCTGTGAACGTTTGGTTTTGGCGCCTTTTTTCTTGTTCTTTGTACTTTTCCGCGCTGTTACTCTGTCGAAAGTCATTTTTGATAGCGGTTTTTCGACATAAAATCTCGGTTTCTCGATATCTCCTATACGTTGTCTACTCGTGGTATCATTTATGTCGTTGCTTACTTTTTCAGTAGATAAATCCATCTCGGACTTTGAATCGGGGGAGAGTGATGTTTCTGCACTATTACTCAATTGTCCACCGCTTTGTACACTGTGCTCTGGCTTTTCGGAAATCTTGAGTAAATGTTCATATTTGCCTTTAGGAACGAGAACCAGTTCACGCGCCATTGCGTTTAAGAGAGTTCGAATTCGATTGCAGCGATGAAAGGTAAAATATATTTAAAATGTTTCGAAAGTAATTCCTTTCTCTTTTTAAGCGAAATTCCTTTGCTGACAAACTGTCTTATGACACCTTTCCGTTTTGAGATATACTTTTTATCTTTTTCTGGTAATGCACGATGTCCTAACATCACATTATATACAATCTGTACGATAGCGTTTAACTGCGGTTTTTCTATGGTTTTCAATAAAACTTTTTTTTGTTTATCAGAAATGCGGAGAAGCAAGCGTAAAAAGTCCTTTTGTCTCTTAATCAACTGACTCATGTTGTCTTTTCCGGTTGATACACAGTCGTCAACTGACCGGGTAAAATGTTGGTTCTCAATTTATATTGCGGATCCGAATGCGGGGACAAATCAACTAGAAGGTATCTGTATTTTTCTGAAGTGGCTTTTCTATACGCATCTATGAAAAAGTTTGTTTGACCGGGAAAGATTTGCCGTCCTAATGTTTGTATTTGTAATTCATCTCGACTATTTTTAAACAAGAAAAAGTAATGCGTATTCAAACTGATGGTGCGAAATTCACGGCCGGGGCAAAACGCATTTTGCGAAATAAGCAGACAGAAGAATCGAAAATGGTGGGCTAGTTTACAGAAGACTTGACTCATTGATTTATCGTTACTGCTCTCAATCATAAGGTCATCAATCACGAGAACCTTGTGTCCCGGTTCCATCATATGCCAAGTTTCCATTTCGGCTTTGGTGGGAAGACCTTCGAAAAAAGGTGATGCGGGGTATGGCTTTTTTCATTTCGGTATACAAAGGTTGGTCTACACTGTAGCAATAATAAATGGCTTTTATGGGTTTAGTAAAAGCTCCATCTGCATGCTTTAATAGTTGAAACACGAAACTGCTCTTTCCAACGTTGCTAGGACCTACAAAATATAACAGGGTGTGGATTCATTACTTCATTACTCGCATTTCATACATCTTTTACGATGAATCGTATAACATGAATTCAGCATTTAAAACAGAAAAAAAAACGACTAACCTATCACTTGTGCCGTAGAATCTACTTCGAGCTTCACAGCACTCTCCATCGTAAAGAGTTGTATCCAAATGATAATAAGAACGGCATTCCGCACCCTTATATACCTCAAGTTTTAAATTAGATCGGGGGAGTATGATGACTTACAATGTAAAACACGTAATAGATAAAACAACTCGTGTATGATGTTCATTGATTACATACCAAACACCAAACCAATATTTTATACAATTCGTTTATAATACATATCGATACAAGTATCTTTTTAAATACGAATACAAATATATGTATTATAATCATTCATTTGATATAACATCCATTTACTTGAAAAAGTCTCTAACTTTGGTCATTCATTTTAGCAAGTGCACGAAAACGTTTTCTCCAATCGTAACAGCTGAAGAGCCATTTGTATCATGTTATTTCTCCAAGTGACACTTTTCATCTCTGTTTCGCGCCAAGCTCGGCAATACAGTTTTAGTTTAAACATGTCGAGCACTTCACGAGACACATCGAGAACTCGAGTCGATTCGCTCCATTTTCGTAAGACATCGGTTGCATTCACTTCGGATAAAACGTCTTCAAAGTATAACCGAAGTTTTTCTTCCTTCGTCATTGTTAAACAGATATGGTCCCGTTGAGACAAACAAAACTGCTGACACCCAAAACACTTCTTTTTAAATACAGAGTCCATCTTACTACATATTTCTTTCGCATATAGAAAGTCCCAATACGATTGCAGTAAAGTAACCGATGTATTATCCATTTTTTCACTGGTTAGAGTACACTCTTTCCCGTTTTTCAAATGTCCATATTAGCGCTGATCGTTGAAAATGGACTTGCACCAAGACCTGAATTAACATGACATCCACTTAGTTTGATGTAGGTGCAGTCGTTTGACCATCTCTCGTGCTCAACGCTGAAATTGTCCATGATTCCTCATTGAGAAACTCGAACTCCGCAAAACGCGCATTCTACAATGTCAGATTCTTTTGTATAAAAAAATCCTGCTTTCACTAAATCGTGTTTGCTCTGCTTCATTTGCTTAGGCCATGTCTCAAACGTCGATAAACGATCTTCGTACTTAGAGAAACGAGCAGCTTTCACGATATGTCCGAATAAAACAGTATTCCCCGATGCCATGATGTTTGATTTAATTAATCAGTTTTCGTAATCTTTAAATGTGACTGGATAACAAGCGCGACACTTGTAAAATGATAGTTTATTGTTGTGGAATTCGGTACATACTTCGTTCGGCAGAGTGACACCGCTGACTACTTCAATGCGGTTTGGCGCGCTCTTTATAGTTGCATTGGTGGGAATATATCTAGCGTCTTCACCGACTTGATTTGTCGTACACTCCAACGATAAATTGTTGTTAAAATATTCAGCTGATGGATCGACTGGTATGCTCGCGGTTTCTTTGTTCGCGCCATTTTCCACACTTTGTAGAAGATCATCAAAGTCCCAACCATCGTTCCAATCCAATATCGCCAACTGGTTTTGCGGGAGCTCCTCGTACGTTTCGTTTTCGTTGTTTCGTTTATCCACAAAAAGTTCCTTTTTAACACTTTCCAAGGACTCTCGATTTGGGTCCGTGCTGTCGTGACACTCCTCTAACTCATTCTGACCACATTTCTTGAGCGTACTACCTTCTATACGATACTCTTCGTATTGTTTTTCGAGCGTTTTAGGTTTCTCTCTTTTATTCTCGTACCTTCTTAACTTTGATGATCGTTTTTTTCTGTTTTTAGCACGCGTTTGTGTAAAATGTTTGTTCGAGAGATGAGACTTGCTTGTTACGTGACGACTTACATATATATCCGTCATCCATTTCTTACAGATTTTACAGTAAAGCGTTTTTAAAACTCCCGATTTTATATAAATGTAAATGAAAGGCGTGTTAGGGCTGGTACTACTCAGGTGTTAATATAAATGCAAATAAATTTTCTATTCAAAGCGAAATATCATTTACTTCACACTGTTTTTGATTTAGATACATGGAAAGGTCGACAGAAGTCATAGTTCTATTTTAATAAAAATGCAGATTTAATTTCTACTCAAAGTAGGAGGTTATCAACTACACGCTGTTCCATAAATTTTCAGTTCAGTTTTGTGAAAATCCATTTCTCAGTTACGATTCACAGATTAATACTTCATACGGTAGTTGAACATAGTCACTGAATGACATCAAGTAAGCACATGGGTTCCTATCTCAAAAGTAAAGTTTACACAAATTGTGAAAGGTCAAAATTTGTGGACAGCTGTGTCTCCAGTTTATAACTTTACTCGTACAAGGGTTGTCCTGATATTCGCACTTGTATGTGTACAGTCTATGTTGTCCTGATATTTACACATGTATGTGTGCAGACTGTGTTGTTCAGAGACAATCGACCCCCCCCCGAACTTTCAGTCCTTTGATTCCAATAGGTGGTGTTAACCATTTAACTAAGAGTATATAAAAACGTCTAGCAACAAGCAAGAGTTTAAATCAAATAATAAGCTTTTATCTAAAACTATTCATTAATCGTAAGATTAAAATAATGTTTTCCTACAGCGCTCACTCCGCTAAAATTAACGCTATTCAAAGTACAGACTCGTAGTGTGTCCTTGGTATTCTTTAAAAAAATGTAATTTAATCGTGTCACCATGACAATCTCGCTTGTTATTTAATACCCGTTTGTGGTTTTTACAAGTATGCAGTTGATGTCCTTTCGAAATATTATATTAGTTATCTTTTTTTTAAATATTTGATTAATCTACATGTATGTTGAGAAATATACGCAAAAGTTTGTTTTATTTTCATTGCATTATACGCTTGAATAAACCGTCCTATCTTTTAATAAGTGTTTCATTTGAAATTTTACAATGGGTATTCTAAATTCTAATTTTCAAAAATGGTTTCTTTCGTATTATAAATCCCGGTGATGTTTACTTCACACACCCATAATTGAATGTAACAACCTGCTGCTTTTTATCCTCACACATTTATCATTCAACTGTAAATGAACTGTTTGGGTGTGTCGAAATGGGTATCATATAATATGTAATGACTTAATATATCATTGAAATATTTTAACTTCACGCTGTCTTTTTAATATCAATGCAAATTTAATGTCACAACATTTTTATTCTGTATGACTACGGAAACGTATATTGACCCCCTTTATATATATAAATTTAATTCATAAAAATTTTATTTTTCTATATTGAGCCTATATATATTTCGCCGTATTTATTTGTCTATCTAAGAACGAAGATACAAAGTTCTGATTTACAGTTGCTCTTTTGTATCTAAATTAAGAAATAAGTTTTGATCAGCAATTCATATCCTTTTTACCAATTTTATTTTATTAGATTGTCATAGTGAAAATTTATGATTTATTTGTGCTGAAAGGAATATAAACTTAAAAGTGGAGAAAGTTAAAAATATTGAAGATATATATCTTTGTCTTTTCTGTCTCTTTTATTTTTGCAGGATATATTAAACTCATTAGTTTCGTACAACATGCCATATATATTTTCATTATGTTTATTCCCAGTTAATTAAGTAGCTTATTTCTATAAAAATGATATTTGCTGACAAAAATATCACGAACTGCAACACATAAAAAAACAACCTACACCCACAAAAAATAACAACCAGCACAAATATCTCCAAGATGCCCTTATGTTATACTTCAACACATTATTTAGTCTCAAGTATTTGATTACTTATATATAATACACGCATATCTTGTTAAGTTAAGAAAATGTAGAACATATATAAAGAGGGTCAATATACGTTTCCGTAGTACGGTATGACTGATGATACTATATAAATGCAATTGAATTTCTTTCAAAACATGACCCTTTTTAATCTATATGACTGATGATATCATCAATTTCACGTAGTATAAAACATTATCGTGAGAAAAATCTTAATCTATCAGTTCGTTATTTAAGACTTATATCTGTCTTAGTTCAAATTGTTAACCGTAGTTAATATACAGTATTAATACTTTCAAATTGTATACAGTATTAATACTTTCAAATTGTAGCTACTTAAAAACAAATGAAAAATGTGTTTCAAGAATTCTGGTTGGACTTTTTTTGCACTCTGTTGTAGTGTCTGCATCTGAACTTACAGATAAAAAATATTATAGTATGAAGTCAGTTGGTTTTAAGTTTTTTAAATACAGAAACAACCTTTCATCAACAATGTAATTTAAAAGCTTTGTAACTGTCTTGATATATTTTATATTTAAAACATTATTAAATAGTTAATTGTATGTAAGATAAACTGCTAAACATACCTGTAATTCCAACTGTCGATTTCTTATTATTATTTATTTCCTCAATCAAAATATTAACCAGTTGATTCACAGCCATTTTTATTCCATTTATTAAATATCAACACTTCTGATTTAGACAAAATGAAAACTGAAAATACCGGTTTGGGTCATATATGAACATTTTTGTTTTGGGCGGTGGCGATGATCATATGTCCTTCAAACAGGATTACTGTTTCATTGAAATACTTACACAATATGTTCTCATATCCAGGGACGTTAAATTAGCATAATATAATTGGTTTTCGAGGTTATTGACACTGATATTTTATAACTTTCGTTATAACCTGAAAAGTCTGCTGCTGTCTCTCAGCGTGAATAAACTATACTCTCTTCAAATGTATCGTTTTAAATATATATTATAAAATTAGTTTTTCAGAGGTCGGGATTTTTCTCCTCGAAATAGTATTGTTTTAAGATGCGGTCCTTTTCTGTATCATCCATGATGTATGGTCAGACAGGTTCAACGTCCGAGGCACGAGTGAAACGTTCGCGGCTCTTTTTATCGAGTCGGATTCAATCGCGTCATTGTTTCACTCCTCATTGGTTAATTCAGCTCATTCAAAAGGACAACTCTTGTCAACATAAAAACTCGAGTGACTGTCACAATTATTTCCCTTAGACCATATGAGCATATATGCCGGTACATACGACGAAGGGGAAGTAACTGCTACATCGTATGGGCAAAATGTTCGGGTATGGGCAAAATTTTCGGGGGGGGACCCCCCATTTTATACTACTTGTGCTACAAGTTTCAATTCTATTACATAAAAATTGTAATTGTAGACAAGCAAATAAATAACTAACGTAGGGACGTAATTCAATAATAGGCCCACTCGAGCGCTGCACTTCCTTCTCACTATTTGCTAAATATCAAGTAAATCTGTTGAACGGATTTTGAATTACGTTCCCTACAAGCATAAGGGAGGTCATTCAAAAACACAATGTATATTTAAAATTATTAGTTATTGCACTTCCTCTAAATATCTTCTATCTATGTCGTATATCAAGTAAATCTATTTCATCGTCTTGGACTGGGCTATGTTTCGGATAAGCATAATTTGATGCGATAAGGGGATATAATAACAAACAAGAGGGTCATGATGGCCCTATATTGCTCACCTGACTAACATTTGCTATCATAAAAGGGGTCATGATTCTAGCATAATTCGTAGAGGTCCACTACACAATGCTAAGTAACATTTCAAATATCTATTATCTGCCTGTCAGCCTTGTGTTTTTTAAAAAGGTTTTCCCTATATAAGCCTATGTGAAACCAAGTGCTTTCCCCCCTCACGGGAAGGATTAATTTTGACCCCAAGGGCATAATTTGAACAATCTTGGTAAAGGTCCACTAGACAATGCTACATGCTAAATAACTCAGCTCTAGGCATTGTGGTTTCAGAGAGGAAGATTTTTAAAGTTTTTCCTATATAAGCCTATGTAAATCCAAGTGACCCCCGGGCGGGTCAATTTTGACCCAGGGCTCATAATTTGAACAATCTTGGTAGAGGTCCACTAGACAATGCCACATGCTAACCTTGTGGTTTCAGAAAAGAAGATTTTTAAAGTTTTTCCTATATAAGCCTATGCAAAACTAAGTGACCACCTGCACGGGGTCAATTTTGACCCGGGGATCATAATTTGTACAATCTTGGTAGAGGTCCACTAGACAATGCTACGTGCCAAATAACTAAGCTCTAGGCCTTGTGGTTTCAGAGATTTTTTTTTAAAAAGTTTTTCCTATATAAGCCTATGTAAAACTAAGTGGTATAATATTAAAAACGTGCAAACAAGAATTGTCACTCGTCCCGAATTTAATGTTAAGTCGATCCCTTAACTATATTTCGAGTTAAGCTCCGGACAAGGTTTTATATAAAGGGGGATAATTTTAAAATGGGGTAAGCAACTGTTCTTTGTCACTGTATTTCGTCTCTATCTTTTCTATGTTTGTGTGAAGTATCAACTCAATGCCTGAAATTCATTTCGAGTGATGCTCCGGACAAAAGATGTCCGGACGGACGAACAGACGGACGGACAGAGCGGCGATTAAACCCCACTTGTTCCTGGAGCATACAATTAAATAATAGCAAACAAGAGCTGTCACTCGAAGTAGCTACGCTTGAATAGTATTATTGTGCTCTGCAGTACTATTTTTGTCATACTTACCCATATTCAAAGTTTGGTAAAACATCACAAACACAAAGGTATACATTATGAGCTTACATGAAGCATGATGAGTGACCTTCAAGTGTGACCTTGACCTTTGGGAAAGGGGCCTGGGTCTTTCGCGTGACAAGTTGTCTTGATATGGTCGACATTTTTGCCAAGGTATTTAAAAATCCTTCCATGTATGGCAAAGTTGCAACCCGAATACGACCACCCCTACACTATATACATATATATACTTGACTTGTTAAACTTTTCCAGCAATAATATGTATAGTCTTCGGTCTGCCACCAACAACAATATCGAAATACCTAAACAACGCACTATTTACATGCAAAATTCTTTTACAAATATTTGTGCACATACTTGGAACAATATACCTGTTAATATTCGTTTTTGTCAATCTCTGAATTCTTTGAAAAAACATTTATTGATGAAATGAAAAAAAAACAACAACAAAACAACAACAACAAACAAACAATTATAGAACCGTATACTTAGAATATAATGTGTTTATTGTATAAAGTAAGGTGTGGAATATATTCTACAGTAATTTAAACATGTACAGTCAAACCTTTAAACGAATGAATCAAAGCGGTCATGACATGTTTCGTTTTTAGGTGTCCGAAGGGCCCCACACTAAACGTGAGTGTTGGCATTAAGTACATCAATGGAGCAATCAAATTCAAACTAGAATGCAGCTCTGCAGTATTGAATCATCACTGTCCTCTTGTTACAATGCTACTATATCATTTAAGATCTGTATGATTTTGGAAGTGGTCATCATTATCGTATAAAGGACACCTCCAGTGCCTTCAGCGCTTTGATTTTATAGTAATAGCACATTATTTTTCTATTTTCCTTAAGTGTTCTTTGTTCAGTGAATGATTTTCTAAATGTGATACAACTGTTTTTGTTTTTATTCATGGATGAATGTTTAAATATGTCTGTCATACGTTAATTTATTATTTAGGATTTTTTAGAGAAGGCCATATTTTAACTAAGGTATGTTAATGTTCTTTTGATATATCTTTACATGTTACCTTCGATAAATAAAGAATTTATTATTATTATCATTATTATTATAGGACCCCATGACTATTTCATTTCAGTGTGACCTTGACCTTAAGGCTAGGGACCTGGATCTTGTATGCGACATATCGTCTTGAAGTGTTGGACATTTGTGCCAAGTTTTAAAAAAATCCCTCAATGCATTCCCGGGCACGATCACATGTACACTATAAACATAGGACCCCATAACTAGTTATTACCTTCAGTGTGACATTGACTTTTGAGCTAAGGACATAAGTCGTGTGCGCTACACGTCGTCTTGATATGGTTGACATTTTTGCCAAGTTATTTCAATTTCCTTCAATGCATGATACATTTACAGCCAGACACAACAACGTGTACCTTATAAACACATATATAGGACCTAATGAATATTACCTACAGGTGTGGTATTGGCCTCTGAGCTAAATACCTGGACCTTATCGGGTGGTCGTTTGTGCCAAGGTATTTCAAAATCCCTCAATGCATGACAAAGTTACAGCTCGGAGACTATAAATATTCTTGCATACCCCCCGGGGAAAGTACTGGATCCCAGCACGCGGAGGGAAGAGATCAGCCTATTCTTGCATACCGAGTTATAAGAAATAAAGCAACTAAAACATAGTTAACACCATTATCAACATAATTTTGTTTAATTTTTCTGTATCAAATACATAATTTGAAAAAAATATATGTAAAGACAATAAGAGCGTCTTGCAGTATTTTATATGGCTTCGTAAACAAAAATTTTTATAACAAGAGTATGTTGATAATATGGTATAAACTATGTTTTAGTTTCTCCACTGAATCTGTCACAGAGTCTTTGTTCGTCAACTAGCAAGAATATGTTTCAAAATGTATCCGTTCTTTATAATAATTCACTGATTTATAGTTCTCTTTACATGAATTATTAGTGTCAGTATACTACAATATTATGACATGTCGACCAAAACAAACACAGTATAAGGAAAATAAAAATTGAAAAAAAGCATGCACCCACCCACTAAAGACAATAGCGCTCTACCTTAAACCATAACTCAAGCATGTGGACTTCACAATTTAGTGATGTGTTATAAACTGTTGATGTGTAAGATTGAAAGAACAGCTCAACTATTTCTATGGTCGAGCATCTGGAGGAGACATTGAACTAATAAACAAGTGCCAGTTTGAATAATTTCATCATTTGACTTTGTCAGGAAACTTGCACAAAAATTGGATATTTTTCATGTAAGTAACCCAAGAACTGAAATGACATGTTTTAACAATATTTGCAACAAACCACACTAATACAGGTTCTGAAAGCTTATATAACAGTAATTTGATTGTGTATTATGTCAAAAGACCACCAGACTACATTTTAGTGATATCATCATGTTTTCACTGGTGGCCATTTTGTTTTGGGGCAAGTTACCTTAAATCAGAGCCCTGTCGGCCGTTACAAATGCGAATTCCCGTAGATTTGCACAAATCAAGCAAACGTATACCAAAAGCATTACTGTGTATATCAAGGGAGTCCGAGTAAAGGGTTTGTCTGGGACATAATCAGTATTATTAATATCGTATATGAATCTATGATATAAAATGAAATCGTTTCTATTTCCAACACGACTATTCCAGTCACCTAATAAATATACAGTACCTAATGCATCGAACTCAAAAATATTATTTTGTATCAGATCAAAATAGTCAACATTAACAATTTTATATGCGGGTGAACCTTCGCACCATAAATAAATAGCACATAGTAACACATCATTTTCGAGGTTAAAAAAATATTTATCAAGTTTAAGCCAAATTGCACTATCAAAATGATTACGTATAATACTTATACCGGGTTTAAGTGCCTCTTTATAATATATAGCAACTCCCCCCGAACATCTTTTCGCATTACGAGTTCATTTCATTCAGTTCATTTTTTTTTACCAGTTTGATACATTTGTGTGACAAGAAATAAAATATGACTTATGGCTTATCAAAATAATTATATAACAGCAGTAAAAAGAGAGCAAAATTTGAATGCCCATGCATTTAAAAGTGGGTGGGGTAATTTCACACGTATTTTCGCTCTAAGTACATGTATGTCATTGTTTATTTGAACATTTTATTTATTTCACCTTCAATATATTGCACTTCAAATGGATAGATTCCAGCTTATATGTATTATTTAGCATATTTTAATGTGCAGATCATTTAGTAGAATCCAAGATGGCTTCCAAAATGGCCGCCATTTAGACTAAAATATGGTAAAATGTAGGGGTACTTGGCATTTGGAGTGTACTTTTCTTATATCAAACATGAAAATGAAACAGCAGCTGGCCTATACAATATTATCACATATCTGACCTGAAAAACCAATACAACTTTGTTAGATGCTATCACCACTTCACGAAACCTGGAAAATTGCATGCGTAAAATTCCTACAGAAGCCAGACAAGGAGACATATCATAAGGCAGGCTTATATAGACCCTCAATTAATCTGCCCAGTGCCCTAGGTAAATGCACGGAACAATTGTAAATTATATACTGTTCTCATTCGCTGAACATCATAAACGTCTGGACGCAGCGCAAGATGATTTTAAAGAGAGCACACATACCTTGCAGCAACTAGTTCAGAACATCAATACATTGCATCTGGTTTGAACAAAAACTGTATTACTGCTGCAGTCTTCATTTATATGGAAAGGACATTCGACATTGTATAGAGAGATAGTTAAACTACACATAGTAGGGCGACTTTCTGGCTTTAAAAAATTGGAACCTGGACCCCCCCCCACCCCGTATAACAAGCTGAGTCATATATCAACATATTCGTAATAGATTGTAGTTTATGAAACTGCCGGCATAAATTGGCATAAATGGTGGCGTTCCGAAAAATCCAAGATGGCGTCCAAGATGGCCGCCAAATCTGAAAAATCCAGTTTTTGTAGTACTGGTGGTCCAGATTTTTTCTTAAAGATTGTGTTTTGGTTTAAAACATTGAAATGTATAAATACACACTAAATATACGATTTTATGATGTTTTTATCCTGAATTTAGGTAGATTTATGAAAAAAATCACAATTTTATCCTTAATGGTGATCAATTATTCGGTTTTGAGAGGTATTTTTTTAACAGCAGTTCATTTTTTTTACCAGTTTGATACATTTGTGTGACAAGAAATAAAATATGACTTATGGCTTATCAAAATAATTATATAACAGCAGTAAAAAGAGAGCAAAATTTGAATGCCCATGCATTTAAAAGTGGTTGGGGTAATTTCACATGTATTTTCGCTCTAAGTACATGTATGTCGTGGTTTATTTGAACATTTTATTTATTTCACCTATAATATATTGCACTTCAAATGGATAGATTCCAGCTTATATGTATTATTTAGCATATTTTAATGTGCAGATCATTTAGTAGAATCCAAGATGGCTTCCAAAATGGCCGCCATTTAGACTAAAATATGGTAAAATGTAGGGGTACTTGGCATTTGGAGTGTACTTTTCTTATATCAATATATTCTTTACCAGATTATATGCACAAACATATTTAAGAAGACACATTCATTCAATTGACCTCAAATATGACTTATACTTTTGACTGAAAACTACAGATTTTAACAACACGGTCGAGTTTTGGAAAGCAAACTTCGTTATTACCTTGTTACACAAAGAATAGCTGAGCAGTCGAAACGGTGAAAACTGTTACTTATTTGAGCCTCATTTTTCATCATATAATTGTTTTAGAAATGTTTTCTGATTGCTTTATAAAATGTGGAAATGAATAAAAATATAGATAGGACAAAATTGATGAGTAACATTCACCTGTACAGTGTACTGTCGCAAGCATTTAAAAGTGGGTGGGGTAATTTCACACGCATTTTCAATGTAAATGCTTTAGCTTTATTTCAACTTTTAAGTTATTATGATTGTTATTTTTAGTCTAATTTTATGCATATTCTTTTGTAGGAATGTTTTATGTTAGCAGATACGTTGTAATCTTTTATTTACAAAATTAATGATGGCTTCAAAATGGCTGCCCAACACACCGAAATTTGTTGAATTTAAGCGTAAATTGCTTAAATTGTTAGTGTAGGGAAATCAAACATATTTCAATTATAGATAATTGTGAGTAGAAATTAAGTGTTAGATATAGTTTGATTCAATCCCTATTAAATATCAATTTAGTATTTGATAATAATACACTATAGTTCTTAAGCTTTGATAATTGGGTGGGGTAGGTTAATGTGCAATTTAACAAAACATATTGCAAAACAAAATTTCCATTTTTAGACTCTAGATTTCAGCATATGAAAGCTTTATTTCGTTTTACCTCCCTACAGGAGAAAGTGTTACACATCATACTTCCATAAGTGTTGAACAGACAGGCAGCAAATTCCTTTAAACACAAGAAAAAACAACATGGGTATTAAAGTTCAAATTTGGATTCTATCAGAGAAAGAAGCTGTTTGTTTTTTGAGAAGCTACTAAGATTACCCTTTTAAGACATGGGATTGCTATAGGGATCAGTGTTATCCAACTGGTCTACAACATTTACCTGAGTGGCATATTCCTAAAGGTAGCAAGCCAGAAAGTAAAAGTTGCTGATATAAGAACAATCTGGAGAAAGGAATATAACCCAAAGGTTTTGGAGACGAAATTACAGGAAGAAATAGATTATGTCGCTGAATATAAACAACACTGAATTTTGCATATACAAGAAGCGAAAGTTTTTGATAAAAGAATTAGATGTAGTTCTCGAAATTGGTATGTATTGAAGTTTGCGTCAACATCCTTCCCTAGCTTCTGTGCAGAGAAGAGATTGCAATAAGAGAATGCAAAAAAAAATCATGCCTAAAGATGAATCGTCATTGATAAAACAGTCACTCTTAAAATGCAGAAATGAAAACATCAGCAGCAAAACAACCCTAATTTCAAAGATGCTGCAACAAGTAAATGATATCGGAATGTGGATTCTCTCACAGATGTACCATGCAATATTTCTCGTATTTGGAAAATCTTCAACCTACCAGAAGTAAACGAACATACTGGAACAACTTAGGATCATCCAAATCAAAGCCAAAACAGCAGGATGAAGAAACAGCAAATGTCATACAACAAATGCTACAACTGGAATATCTACACTGCTTGATGGTTCATGTACAGACAAATCCAGGCCCATGCGAAAAGAGTTCCTGCATTTAAATGACTAAACATGGGAAAGTAGATATCAAACAACCAGTTTCCAAATTAGCACCAATCTTAGCAGGCGAACTTGTAACCATCAAAATATTCTTATAGTTTTCAGGGGTCGGTGTTTAAGTTCTTCTTCCGATATAAATTGCAAGAACTTAACAGAGATTACTGAAAACTGTAAGAATACCCCCAGACAGTCAGACAGCTAGCCATTAGAATCTTACAGTTTGGCTGGAAGTGCTGTGCTCACATTCATATTGTTATAGAAATTAGATCAGCACAGACAAGTTAAAATAGATTTAGACTGTTCAACATAACATGCCAACATCAAAGGCAGTGAAATGCAGGGAGTCTGGTAAAAGAAGACAACAGAAACAGAATCAATGAAAAAAGAAACAACACAGTCTGAGGCCTGTTCAGTAGCAAATAAAGCAGTAAAGATTAAATGGCAGAAACGCAGGGATACATTGTACCTCAAATAAAGTCAGTTGACTTTTTTAATTCAAAACCAGAAAGTCATAACAAACGGACATATTTCAACAACCATGAGAATCAACGTGTAATTCCCCAAGTACAAAGCTGTCACAGCATCTACACAAAGTTGATATAGGAGAGGACCCTACTGTCAATGTAGAGAACCGTAAAATCTAGAACACTTTCTTCTCCAAATTAGTCAACATACAAATAACAGAGAAAGGATGTTGGCCATGAGTGACTTTAGGCAGTCAGAAATTACTGAAAGATTCCTGCTGACTACTGGTACTGATGTCCCCTGGCAGCTTCGATGGATTTAGTTCAGAAGTTCGCTTTTCAATGTCTCTGATAGAAACTAAACTAAGTATTGGTGTGCCCTGCGTTCCAAAAAGCAAGACAGATAATAGAGAGACAAACTCTTTTATCGCACTGGTGTTTTGCATAATTATACGCAAACAATAATTAGTATTCTGTTAAACTACATGTAATAAGACTAGTTTTACACCGACAATTCCCAGCTAATTCTCAAGAATTATTGTCTCAGTCATGAGTAATGCAAATCATGACCCGAATGCGCGGACGTCAATTACAACAAGCATACGATCGATCCTTATTCCTTAGTATTTGTCTAGCTTCATTTCATACCCACTTAACAAAAAATGAGAAACTCAGAAAAAGTCAGCCGACCAGTTTTGTTGTATTGATACATGTGACGTTTGTTTATTTTGTATTATTATCAATGGCAGATAACATGTATATACAAAAGACAATTTCTGATGATGTAACAGCTTCTATGCTTACATGTAAATAAACCGATAAATAAAAGAGATCTGACTGTTTTCCGGAAACTTTTCAAATATCCATAGCTGAGATCGAAACTCCTTCGCCGGTTTGCTGTCTTTCACTTTCCGCCAACATTTGACTCTAGTTGTTGCACACGCAATTCAAATATTCGAAATTAGAATCTTATATTTTCCAAGCACTTGAAGAGATGTGATAGCAAATATGAAGTTCAGTAATACGTTAGTGACTAAATGCCAGGTGAAAGCTTTTAAAAGTAAAATGGATACATCCGTTGGAAATGCGCCACCTACAAACATATTTCCCGCATATCGCAGCGTCACCTATTGAAAATATTTAAAGGGGTAAAAAGGGAGTGGTTTGATAATAAAAATTCACAAAAACTTCAACGCAGATGCAGTTATCAATTAGATCACACGATTTAATAAAATAATTTCGGGGGATTACAGTCTTAAAATTACGACCTCAATCCGACGTCGTTCCAACGTCGGAAACCGACGTTATATAGAGGTCGGGGTTTTGACGTTGGATAGACGTCGGATTCAGGTCGCCGACGTCGTGACCAAAATCCAACGTTGATCCGTTGTACCGACGTCGCGTGTTTGCTAGGATCGTACATCTGTGGAAAACTATTTACCATTACTTACACTATGTAACCAATATTATTAAGGTTATCGCAAAATTCATTCCTTCTCTTTTATACGATAAAAATGTGAAAAGTGTGTAAAACATACCATCAATTCGTACTGCTATCAGTTCTATTTCCGATATGTTCATAAGAGACACTACAAAGTCTGACACAATGACTTTCATGCATGACGGTACCAGTCTATTCATATCTCCGAACTATTGCACGTGTGAGATATTTGTCCGAAGTTTGAAAACAACGCTGCACTTCATAGGAGAAAGGTTCAACTTGAGAAACACTGCCAAAAGAAGAGGAAGGATTAAACCTACCTGAGCTTCATACTAATTTATTCTAAGACATTGCATAATAGTTAATATATCTTCTATTTCTCTGTCTATCAAAGTCTGCAACAATGATAAGAATAATTATAGTGCGGCTTCACTTTTATATAGTCAACACTAAGCGATGTTACCCATAAAATACATCAGCATCGCAGCCTAGAAGACGTTTAATGACGAAAACAGTAGCTTCAATGCCTAGCTGGGCAAGTTCGGCCTTGGTATCAGCATCCAAATCTTTCTTCTTTTTCGAAGGAACGCGTTGATAGTGTGCATTTTCTAGCAAAAATAAACGCGCATTTCTGGATACTGTCAAGACATTGACATTAGAATGAGAAATAATTGCGCGATGTCAGAACCGCATCCTAAAATGAGCGTTTTTATACAACAACGAAAGACATTATAGCCTGAAGACTATTTGGTAGCCTATTATTTCAAATCAACAGATATACGTGACAGGAATTTATACTGGAACCTTTTATATGACTATATGTTCTAAAATACGTTATTTTTATACAGTTTGAAGAACTTTATTTTTTCACCAAAATCTGATAGCGAGCAGCTTTAAAATGATTTTCCATAGGGGTTGAATAATTAAGCTTTAAAAAGGAAAGATTTTATGAAGGCACCTGATTTGTGTAATGTGTAGTGGCATATTTCTGCCACGAAATGGCGAAATAGCTATCACGATAATGTCAAACATTAACTATATGTAAAGACTATTCGAAGTTTTCATAAAAGATTATCTAAAAGCTTGGAGTTTTAAAAAAGTGTTATTTCGATGGTTATAAACCATGAACAACATTCTACATGATGTTCGCCTGCTTTACCAACTGTGCCAGCCAGCATCGATATAAACATGTCTTCCGTTTAGGTCATTGTATTATTTTGTATGTACATGTATAATCTAGCTCATCTCACAACGGCTGTAAACTTATTTATATAAATAGCACTGTGAAATAAAAAAAAACATGCTTAATTAAGAATTAAGAAGATAGATAAAAATTAATGTATCGAATATAATTCAAAGTTTAAAAGGTCATTCCAATCTGTTTCGTTGTGTTGTTGACTTTTCAAAAATACATAGGCCTACTACGTTTCTCGGTAAAAAAAGATGAATCCTTGGTTATATAGACCTGGAGAAAATCAATTATTTAATCATATTTACATCGCAACGGGGAGTATGGCACTTCCGTGCTAAAAGAATACGGAGAGAATATATATTGTCATGAACTTAACGTCATCTAGCAAACGTCGTTTTTTTTTGGCGTTCAAGTGGTATTATTCACGCGTTATTAGTGAAACATCTAGAACGAAGACATCCTGTTTTTATTTCATAAGTTGTGTTCAAATATCATTAAATAAAAACTGTCAAAATTACATAAATGTTTACCGTCCCGATGATGAAATATTTTGTAAAAACGGCAAAAAGCGTTATTGTTAAATAAATGTTATTTCAATTGCTTTAAGCGGAATCATGACATGCTTTGTGAAAGAAGGAATTTCAAAATGTTTTTTACTCGGATGTATAGTACATTTTCTATTGACTTTGATAGAATTTACAGAAAGAAAATCGGTTAAGTACCAATAAAGCTATATGGGAATAACTTCATGACGGGATGGTTCCGGTACTCTGCCACTAGAGGGCGTTGTTAAATGTCGTCATGTGACGTCACAAAAAGAAAAACGTAACCATGCGAAGCCGATGGTCACGATATACGCATGTACCAATTTTCAAATAAATGTGACAACTTTTAATTTTACTGACTTACTTTAATATCTTTTTCGAATTTAAATGAAACATCTGGTAGAAAACGATTTTTCCAGAATTATCTTACTGGATCCCATATACCTTATGCATTACTATATGCCAATATACATATTGCTTGCTATCTAACGAAACGTCTAACGTGCATGAAAATCGTGGCATTCATGCTCTTTTCAGGAGGGAATAACTACTGATAACAAGAAGTATCTTTTACAACATACACGGTCGTGGCAGCGCAAGTGGTAAGAAATCTTTTGATATTTTCGTGAAACGAATTTTAGTGAATCACCTTGTCATTTTGTTATATCTGTTTCTCTATCTTTAAAAAAATACAACCTCACGGATATGTTTACATTATACACCTTTAATGTGTTCAGCCAACCGCAACGATTCGCTGTTAAATGACATTCTTTTGAAGAAAAGACGGATGAAAAAATAAACGTCGAAAATTTACTACTATTATGGCATGTTTACGAATTCTCCTTAAAAGTAATTAAATATCCCAATTGGATAAACGTGAATAAATTTGTTATTCAAAAATATCTGTTTACAAAATACATGTAATTTATTTTCAATACAATTTCGTAGCTTTAATATCAAACGCGGAAGATATGCATGTTACAATACTGGATCGACAGCAATCGTTAAAGTTAGTAGATTTAAGTTTCAACGCTTACAAATTTAAAACATAATGCATTCAGTATGTACATACTTTAACATGAGCTAATACATTACACTGTTGAAAAGGTTCCCCTTTGAGATTTTGATTTGTTTATTTACTTCCTACTCTTTACACTTTCAAAAATGATGGCCATCACTTCGGTGCACATATTTTTGTATTGTATCTTAATACATTTCCTTGGAATACGTTCGTTAAACGATACAACAATAAACTGTACATTTCATGAACAAAACATTTTGGACCATAATTGTACATGTGAATACTTTGGTGTATTTTGTTCCTCATCGAACATGAAACTGAAAGGACAAGGGTTACCCTTCCTTGGCTTATTAGTTGGGAATTTCTCTAAGATTGAGAGTATAGACGTAACTGGTAATGAAGAGGATTTTACGATACCTTACAATTTGTTCAAACCTTTTGTAAATTTAAAAAGCTTGCGAATTCATAACTGCAATGTGGTGGATATTGAAACCGGAGCTTTCCGCAGTTTAACGGAACTTGAAAGATTAGAGATATCATGGAATTCATTTCTTACGTTTGATTCCATCACAAATGGACTTGATCAACTTAATTCTTCAAAACTGGAGGTTCTGAATATTAGCGGGAGCCACAATGCCGAAGATTTACTTGGCGCATTTATTAGAACACCAATGTTCGAGTCTCTAGCCAACAGTTCTCTTAAAGTTCTCGATCTGAGTTGGACCAGACTGATAACTTTATTAGCACCATTCAGTTTACTTCCACACCTCGAAACACTGAACATCTCGGGAACTCCTATGCTTGGAACACCAGGTTGTTTTTCTACTCTACTATCACTAAGAAACATATCTTATTTAGTGTTTGACCATTGGCCATTCTTTCCAAGAGGATATGATAATTTTCGATATTCGGAAGAGTCTAAGGGGTTATTTAAGAGAAACGCCGCGCGGAGTTGCAAACCTGAGCAATTTATATCAGATAATGGTTGTTTAATAATAGGAACCAGTATTCGCACTTTACAAACAAGGTATGTCGACCTGGATAGCGTTTTCTTGGATTTCAGTAAAGATTTATGCCTTGAAGAAAATAACATTTGGAACCATATCATGTCACACAGTAAAATGTCTAAGCAAATAGGTGTGATATTTGGATACCATAAGTTAAAATTACTCGACATGTCATCTCCTGAAGTTTTATTTGATGGTCCATTGATTAAGCCGCATATGTTTTATACGATGATTGCACTGAAAACTCTACGTTTAGCAGGGTTTTATCTGAACAGACTGAATTATGAGCACATTGAAAAACTGTTCAGTCAAAATCAGAACTTGACTGAGCTCGATCTTTCTCACAATGATCTCGTTAAGATACCAAAGAATATGTTTCTTGAAAATACATTCTTGGAGTACTTGAATATATCATGGAATAAACTGACCGTGTTTGACCCGGATCTGTCTGCGTGTACGCACCTTTTGTCTGTGGATCTGCGTCACAATATTCTTAAACATCTAGGTATTAATGTGATTCAACATATTTCATACTTAGGAACAGGTATAGACATTGTTTTGGTTGAAAATGAATTAGGATGTGACTGTCGTCTGCTAAATGCTATCAAAAATGAAAACTTATCAATGACACCTTTTCTATGTGACTACAATAACAAAAAAACACTTATCAGTGAAAATATATCGCATGAATTTGTTAATTCTGTCTGTGCTAAGTCGCAACATGTAAGCGGCAGTGTTAATATATTAATAGTAGTAGTAGCAGTAGTTAATCTGATTGTTACAGTAGTAGTCATTGTAGTTGTAGTTGTAATTTGTAGACGAAAAAATGCTGCTGCTAGAAGAAGCGCTGATAACCAAACAATGCCCGTTGTTATAAGTCTTCAAGACTGGACAAATGTTAGGGGAAGTCCTCCTAGAAGTCCAAAGTTCATTGTATTCCTTGCATATTGTTCCAAGGATTACCAGTTTGTTATGACGAAAATATATCACAAACTGAACACCAAATTGGTGCAATTCTTGCCACAGATTGATCCGAATCAGCTTATTATCATATATGATAAACATTTCTTAGCAGGGATTGATATTGACGAAATTTGCCGTGTAGCAATTATAGAAAGTCACGTGACTGTAGCTGTTGTAACGGAAAACTTTCTAGAAAGTCCCTGGTGTAATCTAGAAGTGAAAATGGCAATTTCTTCAAAAGTGCCATTACTGCCTCTGTTTATTACAAAATGTGATGTACAAAAGTTGACAGGGTTTTTGAGAGTAGTTTATGAGGAAAAGGTAAGACTTCTGTGGCCAGAAACGTCTGCTCTTGATAACTTGCAGGCGGAAGCAGAGGAAAACAAACTATTAGATACACTGTGTACACATATCATGACATATGTCAAGCTCCACCAACAAAATAAAGAATGCTCCTGATATCATGTGGTATTAATTCGACTTCACCATAGATTTATAGATTGGTTTCTGTATTTCGACAAGATCTGCATGGTTACTATTTCAATTGCAATTGCGAACTCGTGTGATTGTTGATATATCAAAATTATGTTATATCCTGTACTTTTGCTGTGCATATTGTACAATATAGATCTAGTAACAAGGATTGTAACAGTCTTGTTTGTGTCTAATTTATGTCTCTTTCATATAAACCTGTAATTTGTTGGTGATGTTGTTTTTTGTTGTTTTTTATGCCTCCGAAGGGTGGCATATTAAAATCGCACCGTCCGTCTGTGCGTCCCCTCTTACAAATTCGTGTCCGGACTGTATGCATTGAAGGATTTTAAAATAACTTGGCACACATGTCTAGCACATCAAGACGACGTGTCGCGTGCAAGACCCACATCCCTACCTCAAAGGTGAAGGTCACACTTGGAGTATGAAGGTTATGGAATCCTCTATATATGCACACATTCGTGTCCGGACTGTAACTTTGTCATGCATTGAAGGATTTTAAAATAACTAGGCACACATGTCTAGCACATCAAGACGACGTGTCGCGTGCAAGACCCACGTCCCTAGCTCAAAGGTCAAGGTCATACTTAGAGTTTGAAGGTAATGGATTCCTCTATATATGCATATATGCACACATTCGTGTCCGGACTGTAACTTTGTCATGCCTTGAAGGATTTTAAAATAACTTGGCACAAATGTCTAGCACATCAATACGACGTGTCCACATACCATGCACCCACATCCCTACCACAAAGGTCAAGGTCACACTTAGAGTTTATAGGTAATGGAATCCTGTATATATGCATACATTTGTGTCCGGACTATAACTTTATTATGCTTTGAAGGATTTTAAAATAACTTGGCACAAATGTCTAGCACATCAAGCGGATGTGTCGCATGCAAGACCCAAGTCCCTACCTCAAAGGTCAAGGTCACACTTAGTGTTTAAAGTAATGGAATACTGTATGCATGATTACTCTGTCATGCATGGAAGGATTTTAAAATTACATAGCACATTTATTGAGCACATGGAGAGGACACAGACTGTGAGGCACCTCTTTCGGGGGTATTCGTCACTTGTGAGGGACAGCTCTTGTTTGTTTTTTTTTTTTGGTTGTTTTTTGGGGGGTGAGGGGAGTACTTCCTTCTATATTTGTAGGATAATGATAATAATAGTTAACCTACCGTTTAGAAACTGTGTGCATGGTTGGGATGGGAGGAGTTTGTCATAATGGCTACAAATACTGATCGAGATTTAATAGTTCTTTGACATCAAGGTTATGCAAAGTACAACTAAATGAATCGTCAGTTTTACCTGACACAAATATTCCCTCATTTCAATGGTTATTATATCGCAAATTGGGTCCGACCCGTTATGCATGCAACTGTGCTTGTTTTTCACTGAAATTTTAGTTTTCAATATATTTTCTTTAACATACGGCTACATCTTATGTAAAGAAAAAATGCGTATAAAAAATTTAAACGTGCTTGAGCATTACCATTTCAGTTTGAGGTTTAAACTTTCGAATTAATTTTCCATGTTGAGAAAGTCTAGTCTGAGATCGGCAAGAAGATTTATTGAATATGCAAATAATTGCATTGTTTCTTGGGTCTGTTAACAGCTTTATTATGAAATGGATTATAATGTATGCTTGGCACTATATCTCAAAATGTGATTTTTTGTATCCTAGATTTAGGAATTGGATGTAAAGATCTTGCATTCAAGGCGTGATTATACTTTCTTTATTCTCTATAACTTGAAATAACAATTATATTTTTTGGTGTATAATGATGTAACTTTTAGCCATTTTAACATAGAGTTATATAGGAAAAGCTTTGAAAATATTTTTGTTCATAACCACAAGATACAAAGCTTAGATATTTGGCAGTTAGCATTACCTAGAGGCTCTTTACCAACTTTGTTAAAATCATGCCCCTGGGGTTAAAATTTGCCACGCCTGGGTGTTACATTTTGTTGCAAGTGTTCGACAGTTTATTTCCTAAATTTTGTACCACAGCTGTAAGAACTGTTATTTCATATATATCTACATCAGAAAGATGCAGAAGCCTTGCCACATGCTTTGAAGTACGAGTATAGTAAAATAAAAAAGATAGAAGTTATTATACACTTGGTTGTAATTATATAAATTAGAGGGAACAATGCGATTTTCCCTAATTTGTCCGGACCAGGACCCTTCCCTAAAAGGTAAAAGTGCGCTGTTATTTGAGTCAATAGAGTGTTGACAGAGGGTATGGATCCCCTTAAATGGTAACTCTAGTTAAAAGTATATCTCATAACATGCAAAACATAATTAATTCAATATTACTTTTAAACCAAATTAGCATAGATGAACATGAAGATATTGGAAGAGTTATGATGCAGTAGTTATGGATGGATGGCAGAGATGTAAATGTGCAGATTATAGTTTATAGTTAATACAAATTTATTTTAGCTCGATTGTGAAGAAAGCTTGAAGCTTATCGAGTCATTCTCGAGTCCGCTTCCTGGAAAAACCAGTACTGGTGTCATATGAGGTACGGTCGTGACTCCAGTGGGGCTCGAACCCGTAACCTCCGGGATGAGCGGCAGACACCTTAATCTTTACACTACCGCTGTGCAGATTAGTTATAATGACACAGGTGATGTAGGCGAAAGTATGCAAATACGGTAAAAAGATAAGTGAAACAATTAAACCTTTATATTATAGGTTGTGAAAAACACAGTGAACATCATACTTACCTGATTCACCGAGGTTCTTTGTCAAATAAATAACTAATGCCACACGTTTTTGATTTGGTTAAATCGCGACTTGATGCATGTTTTTGTTAATTTTATAAAACTATTTTAGTTTGATTACGAAGATATTATCCGTAGCTTAATGAGTGACTTTTGAACGGTCAGTCAAGGTTTTGTCACCTTCGTGGAGAGATGAACATGTAGCACGTTTTCTGTCACTGCCACCCACTTCATCTGGGTGGATTAAGGCATACTTCGGGATTCGAACCCTGGACCTATCTTACCGGATGTGAACCTCAGAGCTATCAGTTTCGGCGTTAGTGTATATATCGAGTATTTTTATTTAAACAAGGCAAAAATCTAATCATTTAAAGTCGATTCAAATTTGGCAGAGTTTGAAATTCGTTTTTGCACGAATACAGTAGTGTATGGTTCCATCCGACTTTTAAATACACGTGTAAGACTGTTTTTGTTATCGATTTAGGGCCCCTGAGTATGCAGCAATAGAAAACAACTGTCACTAGTTTCATCAGTGTCAATGCATTTATTCATTCAAATAACATTCAGTATCCGATTTTTAAAAAATATTTCTGAAGACACTCTTAGTTTAACTAATTCAGCTATTCATTTTGCACTTTAAAAAAATCAAAAGCACTCCTAGTAGAAGTATGCGCTTTCTTGTATTAGAGAAAAGTCTCAAACTTTGAAAAAAGGTTTTTAAAATTCGCATGACCATATTTTTAATTTACACTAAAATGACAATCACCGCATATAAAACGCTCACGATGGGCTATTTGCGGCAATGTGCTCCGCATAAAGCATACGTTAACTATATCACTGTGGTGTAACCGAGACGGTTAACATTTTTTCGGAATTTCCAAGATGGCGGACGAGAGTGGATGTGAAAAGTAGGTGTCTTACTTTTGTCCTTGTAACTAGTTAAAAACGAATTTCAGAAATGAAATTCTTACACAGACCGATAGAAAAATGATTTTGCCATTCTAGGCTTTATCCGTTTCATTAAACAGTGTCTACTTTTCTAAATATCGTTGATAAAAGTGAACCAAATGCCGGTGCTCTGAAATGAAGCGAGAGGTCATGTGTGTTTTTACTCGGCAAAAGTTCATTCTTTGATGGATAAGTCCACGAAAACCACTACTCGGTAGATTCTGTTGTTATCTTAAAGAACGAAAAGCTGAATGTTGATATATGTACAGGAAATGGGCGAAAAAGCCACTTACACGAAATATGCTCTGTACGGTCCATATACATATGTTGAGTCACACGTTTCTTTCACTGTACGGTTCGTATATGCATAAAACTGTTCGGTGCGTAGCAAAATTTGAACAAAATTACTGTACGGTCCGTAGAAGAAACCTAGATGAAACAGTACGATGGGTTTTTGTAATATATAGCTTGAAGCTAACATAAACATAATTAAAGAGCTTACATGAGCGTATTGCACTGTAATGATAAATAATTGCAAATAAATCTAAATCACATAGGCTACTTTATCAGCTGGTAGATTTGTTGTTAATATTTACGCTAAAAATTTCTTTATACAATATCTACAAACTGACATATAGTTTCACATTGAACTTTCATGATCATTAGAAATCAAGTCATGGCATCAAAATGTAGAAGAACATTGAATGCTAGTTTATTTCTGACAGTATTCATATCATTCAAAATCTCTTATTAACGTTATATACTGTCTTCATGTTCGTTTTCTTCATTTTAAAAGCATGTCCCGGAAGTATCATTTAATCTATACAAATATATACAGTTGTACTTAGCCGGAGCTGTTAAAACTGTTTGCGACAATTAAAACCGTATTTACAGTCGCAAATGTCAAAATCACTAAATACCCTTTTCTAATGCACAAATTGAATGTGTTTTAATGCGATAATTAAAACGTCGTTGGATTCTTGCGTATACGTTATTTAATAGTCGCAAATTTAAACGACGTCACCGATCAGAAACGACGTTACTGTGTGACACCGGTCAACAAGTACTTCCGGGTCGTTGTACCTTAGGAAGTAGTTCTTTGGAGATTTGAAGTCTCCATTTTAGAGTTGTCTGTGGATGGCTTGATGAAATGTATAAGTTGTATTTATTGTTGTTCTGTAAATTTTTGGCCATTTCTGATTACTCTAACAGTTGTTTTGTTTGTCTTCTTCAGGAATACATTTTGTGATGGAAGAGTTCAAATATTACTACGCGCCGGCATACATGACAGATGTGTATTGGAAATTTGTACAGTCTCCAGATATTGAGTGATAGCAAAAAAGTTTATTGTCGACAATGTAACTTTTCTGGTGTAGATTGACTGTGATAATGACGAAGATGAAAAATATGGACAGCTGATTGTTGTGAAAGCCAGAGGAAATGTGCAAAAGTGCTCTAATTACGACAGAATCAAATGGGACAAAAATGACCGGTGTAACACCTTACATCGGTACTGCGTTAGAAACGTCGATAACTGCGTTAGAATGAGCGTTCGCGTAGAAAATAACCCTTTGCATTTATTCACCGTTTGTAATATCTGGTCATGTTAAAACCGAAATAGCATCCCTTTCAGCGTTGTTATCGTCTAATAGACAATGATTTGGAGTACTGATACGCAGTTATTAGCCACGAATGCCGGAATTTTAAACAATGAACACCGCTGGAACGGACGTTATTTCATAAATGAACAATATCGTTCTATTCTAAAATTATTTATTTTCATTTGCTTATTGTTATGTTATGAATATTGTTTAACATGTACTAATACATATAGCCATATTTCTCTTTCCTTGTGATTATTGTTTACTTTTATACATACTGTTTGCTTTTCTAGATTTGTTTATTTTATACATGAAGGTATTTACAGAATTGGAGATGTATTCTTCAATGACTGAATATTTAACGTTGTAATTAATAGCCAAAGATTGGCATATTTTTATCTTTTTATAATATTTATGCCTTCTTTTTTGTTTAATTTTCTAATTTTATGTACCTAGACGGGCTTGATTTTTTATTCATATATAAAAGAAAATGATGAAAAGGTTCAAACATATAAAAAGGATTTTTCTACAATGTGTACATAAGCAGCAACATATAATTATCATATAGTTTCATAACATGTACCAATTCCTTACGGACATATTTCTGAGTTAAAAATAACCAGTCGGGATATGAAATGGGAAAAATACATTCAAATGATGCATGCAAAAAGCATTCTAGTTAAATAAAATAATACGTATTATATTATTGTGTTTGTCTCATGGCATAGTACCCACAATCACATATTTTCAGGTGTTTTTTTTTTGCAGTCAATGATAACTTCATATTCTTACACCACACTGACAATACACCACACTGACAATGCTATTAGTATACGAACTACTTAGTGAAAAGTCTGTTCAAACAAGTAGAAGAGTCGACGTATCATACGTAAATTGTTTCGTTCAATGATTATTCTGCATGTGTGTATTCAACTTTCTACATTGTCAAGTTTAAGTCCATGACGGACATGCGGCAATATTTTTGCTTCACATGCTTTGTGGTTTTCTCGCACTGAAAATGGATTCCTGGCTGGTTCAAAGTTCTAAGATACCTTTCCAGACTTCCTTGTCCGTTTACCACGCCTTCGCTCCTCTGTATCGAAAGAGTGATCCCTGAAAAATATTAATTATTATGATCATTTTCATTACCGATATTATTTCCGGAATGAACTTACGCAATACGCTCATGTAAGCACTTTTTGTTCATGTAAGCTTCAAACTATATATTACAAGAACCCATCAGTACGGTTTCATCTACGGACCGTACAGTAATTTTGTTCAAATTTTGCTACGCACCGTACAGTTTTTATGCATATACGAACCGTACAGGGAAAGAAACGTGTGATTCAACATATGTATATGGACCGTACAGAGCATATTTCGTGTAAGTGGCTTTTTTGTCCATTTCCTGTACATATATCAACATAAAGTATTTTGTTCTTTAAGATAACTACAGAATCTACTGAGGAGTGGTTTTCGTGGACTTATCCATCAAAGTATTAACTTTTGCCGAGTAAAAACACACATGACCTCTCGCTTCATTTCAGAGCACCGGCATTTGGTTCACTTTTATCAACGATATTTAGAAAAGTAGACACTGTTTAATGAAACGGATAAAGCCTAGAATGGCAAAATCATTTTTCTATCGGTCTGTGTAAGAATTCCATTTCTGAAATTCGTTTTTAACTAGTTACGAGGAAAAAAGTAAGACACCTACTTTTCACATCCACTCTCGTCCGCCATCTTGGAAATTCCGAAAAAATGTTAACCGTCTCGGTTACACCACAGTGTATATGCGGTAGATATTTCTTGCATATCGGATCGGCATTTCCGGTGATTTTGCCCATGCCGGAAAAACCGGTCTGGCACACCTCCTATGCCAGACGACTTTCGTGAATTACTGATGACGTAACGTTATAAACATTGTGACGTCAATTTCCCAAACACAACGTCGGAAAATCGTTTGTTTTTCATGATAATTCATCATTTTGATAAGTTTGCATATAGAAATCTACTTTAAAGTGCAAGACGGTATGCAAGAAAAAGTTTCCATCATGAGACACTTGGCTCAGATGGAAATATCCGTCACCTCGAGTAACTGTTTACGGGAACTCGGCAGAGCCTCGTTTTCGCCAAAACAGTTACCCTCGATGACGGATATTTCGATCTGAACCTCGCGCTCATGACAGAAACTATCATACACCTCGGGCTTACTTGACACCATCCGAACTACTTTCGTGTATTCAACTCGTACCTGGAACACTTTATTTGCGAGATACTTTTCACGGCGGTTTACATGTGAAAGATTAGAATGTTTTTCGTAAATGTAAACTAAGGTCTCATAAGAAAGCACACACTTCAATATTTTTCAAGTTAATGTAACAGGAATTTCATTTTTAGGAATGGTTCGAATTTTCAGGGTACGCAATAACGGTTCAAATTACGAAAATTGTTGGTAACAAATATCCATGAAGTTTTGAAGCGAGCGTTGATTGCGAAAAGAAATGGTGCTTTTTATGGTGTCACAAGCAAGAGCATCAAATTTTAGAAATGTATAGCAACAGAAACTATTCACATTTCAAAGAACATACCTGTAATCATACTTTTTTCAAAACAAAAAATGGCGGTAAATGACGTCACAGTTTCTCTTGATAAATGACGTCACTGTGTAAACAAAACCAGTTAATTAAGTCAATGTCGATGGTATAGTCGCATTAATCAAGTAAACTGGACGTGCGTAAGGAGAATTTCTGTTTAAGATTTAATTCATATTTTTTGTTTCACAACGTAAATAAAGTATAGTTTTGGGTGCGACCAAGCACTATGTTTTTAGCTCTAGATACATAAACAGTGGTAAATTCACGTGTGAACCTACCAAATTTCCTACGCAAAGGGGTTCCATGCGGGGAATTATATTTAATCAACATGAAGTTTTGATTTACCGCTCAACATAGTAGGGCCTATTTAAAGCGGTTTTCTGGTAGAATCTGCAATAAAATCAAATAAAGTATGCAAGAAAAAGGATCTTGCATGGCCTGCTGTGGAGGACTGGGTTGTTCCGATATATACAGCAGGCCATGTAAGATCCTCATAATGATCTCCACGTGTGACCTTGGCCTTAGGGCCAGGGGATTGGTTCTTGTGCACAACACGCCGTCTTGGTATGTTGAACAGTTGTGCCTATTTATTTCAAAATCACCCCCATTCATGACAAAGTTACATTTGTTTCTAGTTATTACAATACCTCTATGCATGAAAAAGCCCGGACACGGACGTACAGACGGTGAGATTTTATTATTTCCATCTTCGGGGGCATACCCCCTCTCCACACACGCACACGCACACGCCCACACACACGCCCACGTACACGCACGCACACACACGCACACACACGCACACACACGCACACACACACACACACACACACAACAAAACTAAAATAATATCATATCAAATATCTTTCTTTGTATAGATGAACATAACCAAACAGTTTCTTCTGTATAGAAAACAAAGTGTTACAGAAGTTGAGCTGAACATAAAACATATTCAAAGTAAATAAAGGAGACTTAAATCTAGTCTAATTAAGGTGTGGCTATGGTTGACTGTAGGAGTGGAATCGTTAGAGAGTAGAAGTCCTCACATCTGTTGAACCGGGTAAATGCATCTTTAGCCTACAGATGTCCACCTTGTCATTGATGACCATTGGCTAATCTTAGCAACATGTCATTTTCTGCAGAGGGTACACGCTACCTAAAATTTACCATCTAAGATATCAGGAGATCTATCAACTCAACATTGGTAGAACCCATTGCCATGTGCCACGGTTTGATGTTGTCCTAGTTGTACTTCGCTCTTTTTCACTCAACTATTTTCAAATAATGATAGAGGTTTTCATGAAGAGTTAGTGCAATAATCATGAATCTACAACACGGACCTTTGTACACATACAGGTCCGCGATTAGCAATTAAACGGCTAAAACTGAATTTATGTTTGTCTAGCAAAAATATCCACCTACCAAAATATGTAAGAAAATGTTAAAATATACACGAATAAAAATGTACAATGTTTATTTTTCGTACATTGCTTTGTCCTATCAAAAATGCGCTTTTTTCGTTCTTTCAAACGATACCATAATTCTAACAAAATAATAGTTTTATACAAAATAAAGCTTGTCTTGTAACAGAATAAAGACACTTGGTCATAAACGTACATAAAAAAACGCATTTTAATCTCTCAAAAATCACTTTTGTGTTGATTATCGGCCATATCTCTATTATTTTCAATTAGCTACACGAAGTGAAACTTTTACAAAATAGACCCAAGTGATAACAGAATATCATAAAGACAATAATAGCTAATTACCATGATCGTTAGCTAATTAAAATAAAATATCTTTGTTTAAACGCTACAATATAGATCTGATGTCACAAAGTTAACAATAGTTATTAGTATCGTACCCAATGTACTCGGCTCGGATATGTTTAAATGTTCAGTGTGGAAAAATGACTTAAAGGAATTAGCCGAGGCATTCTTTAAATAGTTTTATTAAATCTTTCTAAAATGTGTAGTATTTTTTCGTGGACTTACATAATCGTCTCATTTATACTTCACTTTCATTTTGTGGAAAATATTGAAGGAAGGTAAAGCTGTATTAATTAATTTATCAACTAATTAATATTCAAGCTAAAGCTTTGAAATGTCCATTTATTTAGTATAATTATTATTCTAATATCTGACTGCCATTCACTGTTGACAATGGAAATGATATCCTGTTAAGAAAGTATACTGATTTGATAAAAAGGTTGTTCTGCCAAACCGAAATGTTGTCTTGTTCACAGATGTTGTTCTGTAACAAAAGCTGGATAGGTTGTCTTGTTCAGATAGTATGATATCTTGCTCAGAAAGGTTGTTGTTCTGTTAAAAGGGTATGTTGTCCTGTTCAGAGATTATGCTATCATGTCAAACTGATATTTCGATGTAGTTATGTCAAACCTGTATATATTGTCTTGCACAGAGGATGTTATTTTATCAAACCGGCAAAATGAACAGTAAATGTGATGTTTAATTAAGGTAGTTAAATTAACAGGTGTTTTACCATGTCTACCGAAATTTGATAATTGTATGAAGGCAGAATAAAATAACTTAAAAGTCTAAAAAAATATGTAACCACACATGTGCTATGTGGCCTTGTGTTTAAACATATTATTAAAATGGTACTGGTACAATTTTCATTCTTGTTGAAAACTGCGACTCTGAATATATATTTTTTTATTTCTTTATGTCTTTTAATTGTAATTAACTGCGTTAACCTATGCTCCGAATATCTTCTCCAATGAACTCTGGATAGGTTCACTAACTGCTCAAAGAGGTGTTCATTGAAATGCATAATTTTTCTAAGTACAAATGCACTTGTAACATTTAGACAGAATTATATCAAATACATTCAACAAATAGATTTGGCGACGAGTTAGCAACATCAGTAAACGCCCCTCGCCAACAAATCACTCATTGCATGTGAAAATAGTGTAGTTCATGCTGTCCAAGTTGATGATTGTCTGCGCTGCTTACTTGTAAGATTTGAGGCGTTGATTTAGAATCATAATTATGAAAGTTTTTTTGTTTTTTTTTAAACTGAAATACAACAATGTTTTTGGAATTTTGAAGGGCATTTTCATAATAATTTTTCACGTTAAGTACATGGACCGAATACTTGAATTTAATAAAACAATTTATAAGCTAAGACAATAACATTTATATATCCGACTTAACATTTTATTTAGATATTATTGCAACATTATCCGAACAAGATGATACACAGGAGTTTGATATATAACAACATATCCTATGTACAACACCACATTCTCTTAACACGACGACAAACGGTTCAACATAGTAACATCTTCCCTGAACAGGACGACATAATGGTTTGACATGATCTCATCCTCTTTTAACAAGACAACATACGGACTTGACAGCACAACATCCTCTCCGAAGAAGACAACATACGGACTTGACAGCACAACATCCTCTCAGAACAAGACACAATACGGACTTGACAGCACAACATACTTTCAGAACAAGACAACATACGGACTTGACAATATACGGACTTGACAGCACAACATCCTCTCAGAACAAGACAACATACGGACTTGACAGCACAACATCCTCTCAGAACAAGACACAATACGGACTTGACAGCACAACATACTTTCAGAACAAGACAACATACGGACTTGACAATATACGGACTTGACAGCACAGCATCATCTCAGAACAGGACAACATACGGACTTGACAATATACGGACTTGACAGCACAGCATCATCTCAGAACAAGACAACATACGGACTTGACAACATATACGGACTTGACAGCGCAACATCCTTTCAGAACAAGACAACATAACGATATTACAGAACATTTCTAAGCAAGTCAACGTCATATGACCGAGCAACATCCTTCCTGAACACAGACAAACGCGTCGTGTTGACTACAATATTACTTTATAGTTCATATAGTAGCGGATGTCAGAGAAAGGATAATGTTATATGATCACAAAAAATAGACCACCACTGTTCTTTTCTGACCGATGCCCGACATTCATTAAAATGTAGAACTGTAAGTACGCTATAAACATGCATTTCTCGCCTGTAAAAAAGTGCAGATTGCGCTGCCAGTATACCGTGGTGGGAGTAATTCGTGTGAGATTCTTTTAAGTTTGATCATGAATTATCTGACAGTGTTAAAAAAACGAAAGGTTTCTAATTTCTGTTAAAAGTTGACGAATTAACATATAGAACTTTTTTTGAGCCGGATCGTCTTTGGAATATCAAAATTATGGCCCTTCAAATGTTAATTTTTTCGCAAATTAGCAATGTCCACTATCTTATATACCCTTTCCCTAATCATCACCAAACCTTGTCACATTATTTTATGGGTAGTCTACGACCAGCTAGATTTGAATTTATGGCTCAACAATTGTCAACTAGCACCGTTCGCTCTCTAACTTAGACAACAGCAAACTTAATCACATTATTTCGACCCAGTTTGATATCAAGTATTATAGCCCCGGACATTTGATGGAGGTAATTGTCTCTCAACTGTCGTAATTTAGAAAAGTGTCTTAGTTAACACCTAATGACGGACACAATATTTTGCGATAGTTGTGTACCCTTTTTATCACTTTTAAAGTACAGCAGGTAAGCATGATACTAGCTCCATTGCATTGCATAATTGTCTGATGTGTCGTTATTCAACTGTCCGGATTTCTCGATGCTTTGGTCCTCACATTTTTTTCTTGCACGGGAACGTCATTGTCTCAGTGACATATTATAGCCCGATTGACGCGCGTTTTGTTGGTTTTTTTGGAAGGTGAGTTCACGGGATCGTACCTTTCACGATCTTTAAATAAACAACAATTTGATCCTCTTCGCCGGTGTTTTGTATTTTTGCGACAATGGGTTGTTACATTTCATTTATTCAAAGATTTCTTACAATAGATACTGATCCAACGTATTATGAAAAATTTTCCGACTGAAATAATGATTTGGTTAACATAACGCATGACAAACGGCAATAGCTAATTAATATTTCAACAAATGAAAAAGACAATGGGATGGCCAAAGTATGTGATATTTTGGTCTGGTGCAGATGTGATCTGAGCTGTGTACGGTGAACGGTGATAGACGTGAGATCTGATTTAGGTGTTGCCTACCTGATTATCATTATTCAATTTTTTGCCAAGACAGATCTACAGATATCGTCAGCTGACACACTTAAATATTTGTACAATCATAATGGGACAATTATGCCAATCATAATACGACAAAAATAGATAAAACATACACTCAGTTCCAAAAGAAAGTGTGCACTTCTTAATTTTAAATATTTCAATATTTAGCAGACACGGCTTCAATTTTCGCACACTATATTTCATGTGTATTTGTCATCGATCGATTGCAAAATCTAAAATGTTCGCCATATTGTACGTAAACAGATCTCAATTTTGGTACCAAATATATAGGCTTTCAGAAAAGTAGTCGATGAAAAATCACAGAAAACAAAGTGCACACTTTCTTTTGGAACTGAGTGTATCTCAACTTTAGCAAAATAAAATATGCATAGCAGTATTAAAGATAAATGATTTATATAAATTAAACAGACAATTCTAATTTAAAAGAAGATAGTCCAATTTAAATCAAAATTAAAAAAATAACTTTCCAACAGGTATGATAAAGAAAATTAGAAATTGTATACGTATAAAGTTAATACTCATGGTTGAATTTTAGTGAATGTCAAACGACCTTTAAATCAAGTGGAAGAAGATGCTAAAGGAGACTCGAACCTACTTCGATAAAGTAACGCGACATTAACAAGCTCGATCGTTATGGCCTCAAAGATATCCAATACTGATCCTGTAAGGCTGGTTAGCATCTGATAATAACAGAACAGAACAGAACATTTTTTTTTAAATTACTTAATAAAATTTCTGTTCTGCTCTGTTCTGTTCTGATAATAACACTGACGACGAGCATGGCATGTATTTTAAGGTCGCCATTCCTCACGAGTCTGGTGTACATGTTCCAGACGTATTTAACTCCTACACTGTACGCAAACTCGAGGGTTTGTTTTAGAGAACCCTTTGAGCTTTCGGTATATAACAGCTACAGCATGTACCGGTTTGGTTCGGGACATTTGTATCTCATTTGCTCATTTATTAGATTACGTATTTGTAACTAAAGCGTTTTCACTTATTGTTACATCCATTTATTTTCAGATCATCTTTTGACAAAATGTTGATGCCACCTTACCAAAGAAACACCCATCGCAAACCAACTGCAGCGGATTCTAAAACCAACACTTTAAACACGGTACCATGCTTGTTATCATAATAGACAATAATGTTTGAGTATCATTGAAAATCACATTCATATGTTTATTTGATTATTTGTCCGTGGTGAAGTTTGTTTAACTTTAAACGTGTCACCAAATTACGCGAACTATTCTGTAATAGCTTTCTGTGAAATCAATGTCAACACTTTAGGATGTGCGTATACATAAGTTAATAAAGAAAAACAGTAATAAACCTAGGCCAACCAGCGATCCCACCCAACACCGTAAGTGATATATGAACTCATAATAAGTCAATTTTGCTCATTTGCCATTGAAGTTGAAACTTCAAACTTCGACTTCACAGGGAAAGGATTCCGTCAACATTTCAATGGCATTTTATATAAAAATGAATATGGCTAGTTCTGTCGGAAAAAGAGAAATAAAGTCAGTCTGAAATCTGTGAATGAAAACTGATTATGTTGCATGTTTAAGACTGAAATATTTTGTTGACATTGATCAAAAGCTAATCCTATTAATACGTGTCTAGGTGGAATGTGATCTTTTGTTGATATAACAGGCAATAATCACATTTAATTTTACGCTGCACAGTTACAAGTCATTTTGACAATTGGAATTAAGATTACATTTATCGCTAGTTCCGATCACAGAAATTCCCTTTGAAGTACTCCTACCAGCCTTAACACTTTGTTTTATTTATCAAAAAACTTCCATTCATAACGGTGTGGGAAACTTTAGACGAATATACATTAACACTTGTTTTTTGTCGTCACCTTTGACTCGACGTATTTTTTTTTAGTCCTGCAGAGTTTATTTTCCTAAAGCAAAACAAATTTCTTGCAAATTTTACAAAGTCACATACGTTTGTATTTTATTACACTCTGTACATTAATTCATGTAGCAAACAAAGTTTCTGTTCTGTCGAAACAAAATTTTATACGAAATATGTTAAAAGAGAGATTAGTTTAGATTTTATATACTGAATTACGTTATCAAGCGTTGTTTTAATACTTTTTTGTTTACATTTTTTTTATATATTTTGACATCAATAATTTAAACTATAAAGTTATTGAATTGTTCGTTAATGGAAAAAGGTAAGCAGGTCTAATAAAAAAAATATATATCAAACATTCTTTAATAATCTGATATGCTGTATTCAGGAGGGTTCTATATCACACACAGGAAATAAACCACAGCTCTTCGACACCTTCAGCCTCGTTTTGATGTCATATTTAGAGAGATGAATTTCGATTTAATACAGGTCAGAGTCACCAAACGAAATACATCTATAGGCATTACATTCTTAGAAGGGTCACCACAAATGACAAGCTGAAAAACCAGGGCGGGACTGGTGGGCTGGGCTCGTGGACTGTGTTCAGCAGGACCCAAGGTTAATGGAATCCCTAGCATTTAAGATCAGAGTTTCAAAGACACCACCTTGTTCCGGAATAACCTCTCACTAATTGATGATAATGGCTATTAAGGGAGGGTACACTTTTAATAACTGACAATGTATAAACAACCCCTACTACAGGGTTTGAGAAGGGTCAATGTTTAGATTTACAACCAGACACTTATAGATTGAATATGTAATGCTTGTCTACTATGTAATACTGCAGACATACACAATGTATAAGATCAATATATTTAGTATATCAATAGATGTATAATTAGTTTACAACCAAAGACGCACTGGTACAGTGGTATAGGTGCCGGCTTCTTATGCTTGTATACCGCGTTTCAATCTCTGGACTGAGCAATATTAAATTTTCAGTTTTGTTTTTATTTAATGTTTTCTTGAAACAATCGTAACTCTTACAAAATATATATTATATCTTTGTTAAAGATATTTTAAAGATATAACATTTTATTTTATTCGTGTTTATAGTCTTTTTAGGGACAACACATGACGTCGATACAAAACACGGCAAAATATACGTCATTTCAGTATCATTTTCTGGTTTATTTTAACTTGTTGGTGGTTCTTCGTTAAAGCAATAGAACGAATTCAAGCTAGAAATGCCAGTATTCACGTGACATTCTTTGATCTGAAGATCTTCCGTTTTAAAAGTTAGGTTAGATGTGATGTATCGCCCACTTTCTTATAAAAAGAGGGGATGGCAATTTAAGTGGTTGTATGTTGCCATTGGTACCATACTACAGAACAATTTACGCCGACATTTCTTTTGCTGATAAAATATGACTAAATGAAAAGGAATTGACTTCAGCAAGACAAAGGTGATGACTATTTTCCTCTTTTTGTTTCACTTCTCTTATAGGCCAATTCTTTTCTACAGTCAATCTTAAGAACGAGGAAATTACCAAAGTCCATAGTTGTGATTGTAATAGCCTAGAATTATGTCCTTCTATTGGGAATAAAGAGGATATAAATTCATTGAACTCAATAAGATAAAAAAACAAATATACATAGCCGTTCTAGGGCTCGAACCAGCAACTTTAAGTAAAACATACAATGTTATACGCTCAAATATCTCGGTTTTAACCACGCGGCCAGTGTTGCACGATTATCTCGTACCAAAACTACTTGTATACATTAAAATTGATTGACCCGACTTACCTGGAGGTACGGAAGCCCAATAGTGCCACTTTGTTTGTTTTTATAATTGATTTTTTCAACATAACTAAGTTGAAAATTCAAGATAGTAAGTTGAATATTCAAGATATTAAGTTGAATATTCAAGATACTAAGTTGAATATTCAAGATACTAAGTTGAAAATTCAACTTACTAAGTTGAATATTCAAGATACTAAGTTGAATATTCAAGATACTAAGTTGAATATTCAACATACTAAGTTGAATATTCAAGATACTAAGTTGAATATTCAACTTACTAAGTTGAAAATTCAAGAACTGTTGAAATTCACTTACTATTTTCACGTAGAAGAAACAACTTACAAACAACACCTACTAATTTTCACTTAGTAAGTTGAAAAACTTCAATTTAACTGATTCTTAGTACTTGAGTATCAAGTAAGTTGAATTTTCAACTTAGTAAGTTGAATTTTCAACTTAGTATCTTGAATATTCAACTTAGTATCTTGAATATTCAACTTACACACAGTACATTCAACTTGGTATCTTGAATTTTCAACTTAGTAAGTTTAATTTTCAACTTAGTAAGTTGAATTTTCAACTTAGTATCTAGAATATTCATCTTAGTATCTTGAATATTCAACTTAGTAAGTTGAATTTTCAACTTAGTACTTAGTATCTTGAATATTCAACTTAAATTTTAACTTAGTATCTTGAATATTCAACTTAAAAAGTTGAATATTCAACTTAGTAAGTTGAATTTTCAACTTAGTATCTTGAATATTCAACTTACTATCTTGAATTTTCAACTTAGTTATGTTGAAAAAATCAATTAAAAAACAAACAAAGTGGCACTATTGGGCTTCCGTACCTGGGCACTGGAGCAGTCTATTTTAAAAGTACAAAAACACGTATCACCTAGAAATCGAACTGTAAATATGCTGGTATTTTATTCAAATAAAACATACGCTATATCAGTCAGTGTGTAACCCGACCACTTTATCGCACAGTTATACCGGTAACATAACAAAACATACTCCACCTATAAATATGTCCAATACTTCTTGTGTAAAACATTCAATTTTCGGACAATACATATCAAACCCTCCTAAAACCTGTATATCATCACAAAGTGTACATATAGCTGACTAATCGCACATGTTGAATCAGATCATTATAATGACTCCATTGAGTGAACGATGCAGATATCACTTACAGTCATTACCTAGAACAAGGAACAATAATACCTCTTTAAACTTAAAACCACGAGGTTATGACATTGATACTACGGGTCCACGGCCTCCGGTCCAACACACGAGCCGAGCAAAGCCCACGAGCCTAGCCCGCGAGCCCAGCCCTGGTTTTTCAGCATCCCACCACAATTGACCACGCTTTCGACAAGTCAGTAATAGTATCTCTTGGTGTAAAACAATTGACCCCCTTAGGCGCGGTTAACTATCGTCCACAGGGGCATGATATAAACATATTTAGACCACTAGACAATGCTATAACCAAATTCTAAGCACTTGACATAGTGGTGTGGGAGGAGAAAGATTTTACAGACTTCACTTTTGCTTGTCATGATACCAGAATTCTGCATTAAATGGAGTTTGATTCACTTCTATCCAATGAACATTTATGTAAATGAAATTGGCTGAATGATTTGAGAAAAAAAAATGACGAACGCACAACAACACACGACGAACCACCAGGGCCGACGGACACATGGTGACCATAATAGCTCACCATGAGTTAATTATTGTGCCTAGCTGAAATTATAAGTAAAATTCAAGTAAAATGCGACTTTAACATTGCAACGTCCAAATAATTTGCGGACACATTGTCTTGGAAACAACGTTTAAAAAAAGAAGACAGGATAGAAAAATAAAACACTCACAAAATAAAGGGACAATCGTAGTGTTATACATCATCGGACCCACTTGATATTTTACGAGAATATATTGCCAGATGATGTAGGTAATGTTTATAGCATTTTAACAACACTTGATTGGTAGTGGGGTAGATACAACATTTTTTTCTGTAAAATACTTAAAAGAGTTGTTTTAAACAGAAAAACAGTTATACTTATTATTCCCTGAGGAATATTTAAAAGAATTTATTGTAAAATACTTTGATTATATTGCAGGGTTATTACAGTGTGGTTGAGGGCATTTCTACGGGGCTTGAACTAGCGGTAGAGGAATGTAAGCACCAGTTTTTCTGGGATCTATGGAATTGCCCAGTCACTGCAAATACTGTCATCTCAAAATCAGCAAACAGTAAAGGTAACAAAAACACATACTGTTAATAGATATATGTGGTTGCTGATATACTAGTAGTTGTATATAAAGACATATCTTAATTCCTCTTCAAAATTACATGTATTATATTTCATTATTAACAACGATTGTGTTCCTATTTAGAGGTAGCAAATATATATAAAAAAACTTACCTGATGTGCGAGCATAACCTGGTATATCAACAAGAGGGCAATGAGTTCATCTGAGTTTCACTGTAACTCTGTAATACAAATGTTGTGTACATTTACATTTAGGTACACGGGAGGTTGCGTTCCTGCAAGCCGTGTCTGCTGCTGGCATCATGTACTCTGTAACAAAAACCTGTAACCACAAAGATAACAATTTATGTGGTTGTGGAAGGGGCGATAAAGACACATTGGCTGCAGGTAAATGCTTGCTTTATCAACATATTGGCAAACGACCTTTGCTGCATCACCTGCGAAACGGACCTGTCAAAGCTCAGAATTTTACAGTTAGAAACTTTCCCGTCAAAAGTTTCTTATATTTTCTTTATCACTTAATCAGAACCAGGAAACCTAACTTTATTTATTAAATAGTGTCTGTATCTAAATTTTACCCGAGTAACCCATCAGAAGTTTGGTCAGATTCAACTTTGTCATAATAATCTCCAATCACCCGCAAAACCTTATTCAGCCAAGTACTCCAATTGAGTCAAACTATTCTTTAAGTGTTTTGACCAATGCCATTGTGAATAAAACACCAAATTTAGCTTGGATTAAGGCATTTCGATATTACGTAATAAGAAGACTTGTGGTTGAGGAAGAGGCAGAAAATGTCGTTTTTATCTGGTCATGCAGGTATAATTTCCCATGCTTACTTACGCTACATTTAAGTTCATGATATTGAAAACATATTGTATATCATTTTCTGTCTCTTATTAACTACGTTTGCTACAGTTTCTTATATATATCTATGTATACAGGACCAAATTTTCCATTTCATAGAAATTCTTCAAAGTTAGCATGTTGAATGAGAATCAAATTTGAAAAAAAATCTGAAATGAAATCATAGGTCACCGACTTTGATCCTGAATTATCTGCCCTTGAACACATCATTTTGTTATGTTTTCTGATTTTCAAGGGCAAATTACTGATGAACAAGGGTGGTGACCTGTGACTTTCATTTCAGAATTCTGCATATCTGTTGCAAATGTGATTCTCGGTCAACAAGCAGAGCTTGAAGAAATTCAACGAAAGTGGAAATGTTTGCCCTTTATACGTTATAGGAAACTATACAGCAAACATCTTTAACTTTTTTGACATGAATTATAAAAGTATGACACGAAATTATCATTGTTGCAGTTATGATGATAAAATTATTAAGTGAAGCTATCTTGGTGTTGTGTTATTGATAAACACATCTCGAATTGAAAAGTTTGTGATCGTGTTCTACCTTTCACCGCTACCATCTAAGCTTTCGTTGTCAATCATCTCTTACCAAAGGGAGCGCAACCATTGCTTTAGATTTTATCAAACTTAAATTACTTCAAACATGTTTTGTTGCAACACGCTTATCTTTTTTCATTTTCATGACATAAAAGTGCGTTCTTTATGGGTTTCTTTTAATTTACGTAAATCACTATTTCAGGTACACTTAACTGGAAATGGGGAGGCTGTAGCCACAATGTCAAATTTGGCGAAAAAGTCGCAAAACTATTCCTTAGGACTGAAACAAGGACCGCTGACATAAACCAAGTTCTCAAGAGTCACAACGAAAGAGCAGGACACAGGGTAGAATGAACTGTATTTCACTAAAATAGTTGATATCAAAGTTTATGCTCTTATTGAAAAGCTCGGTGATAACAGATATGTAGTTCCTTATAGACATAATAAGTATGATGGAAAAGTTGCATCTTACATTTAATGAGAAATCAAGATTTAATAGAAATGCAGTTTGAGATGAATAAGGTCAGTCAGGGTCTAGTTTTATTGACAAAATTGTTTTATTTTCAGGCTATAAAGCGGACAATGAAAACACTTTGCAAGTGCCATGGTCCCACCGGAAGTTGTGCAATGAGGACATGCTGGAAGACACTTGCAGAATTTCGCATTGTCGGGGCAGTTCTTAGAAAGAAATACAAGCGTTCAAAAGATATTCGTCACATGCAAGGGTTTAAACACTACAGTAATAAAGTTACACATCCCAAAGTCACACGAATTTCAAAACACGATTTGGTGCACTTCGAAGACTCTCCGAACTATTGTGAAACTGATAACTCTATTGGATACCTTGGTACCCTAGGACGAGAATGTCTGAAGCAAGAAAAGGGTGCTAATAAGACTTCAATGAAGAAATTTTTGAGAAACAGTTGCAACAGATTATGCAAAGGTTGTGGGCATAAAATTGGAAGAATGGTTTATGAAGAAATTTACAAGTGTGACTGTGAGTTTAAATGGTGCTGCACTGTGGACTGCAAAAAATGCAAGAGAAAAGTGTCGAAATACTATTGCAAATAGAAGACGCCAATAGATTATAATGGTATATAGACATAAAGAAGTTACCGTCGTGAAATAATTTACTCTACAGCTGTCCATATCATTTCATCTAGGCAGGCAGCAATCCATATACGTATACCAGTAGCCTCTAAGAAATGATTTTGTATGTTTCGAGCGATATTGAACTCTTTTACAAACGAGTTGACAAGTGTAAATTATAAATGCAAATTGCGTAATCTAGGAGTTTTTGTTGACAGTAAGTTGGTGGTTCTCTATCCTATATTTAGGTTATTGTACGTGTGTTTGCATTGTACTAGTATAATTGCGTCCGAGTCGTGAGCTGTAAAGAGTAGGGAAGGCTGGCTGTAGGGTAAGTGAAGGGGCGAGTCGGAGCTGTAAAGAGGGTAAATGTCCAGATGTTCAGGACAAAGTTATACAACAACTACAATAGTCGGGCCAGTTTGATTAATAAATATCAGTATTCAGTAGGTATTTAATAATACCAATAATTAATATTCAAATGTAATAAAAACCTCCATGGAGTACCTTAATATCATAAGGGGACGTAATTAAAGTGACCAATCGCCAATCATTTCATCAGGTATTTCTGATCATGTTGTTTAAACGTTATCATTGTAAGAGTTAACTACACAGGTATGGATGCTGTCGTTTTGTAAATTTAAGTATGATTTTCGACTTAAAACAGTTCTTATATAGTTATGGTAATCTCCAATTATTCAAACAAAATGTAAAAGGTCCATCTACCACATTTGTTCACTGCAGTAGCGCTTGTTATGGGTGCCAACGGGATAAAAATGTACACCTCTCGGGACGTATACATCAAATGTGTACACGGCTCAATTAATCAATCGGAAACGTAAATTTTCATGGCGGTATTAAATAGATGCTTGCCCTATATGTGAAGAAAAACATGTACAGGACATTTTTACGATTTTAAAGCATAACATTTAACACACATTTGTTAACTATTTATTTTACCATATGAGATTTCACTTCATTGTGTTACTGTTGAACTTGTAAAATCCCATTGTAAATATATATCGTCCTATTGTAGATATAATAGCGTTTTAACATCTCTGCTGAGGCATTGTTGGACTAACTTACTTGATGTGTTGACAGTTCTTGACAATTCAAAAATACCTACATTACTGAAATGGAAATACGACGTTGTACGCATATTGTGTGCACAGGTAATAAGACATGCATTTGATGATAAGAATTCTTCATATACATGTACATAATATATATATTGACATAACGTTGATAGCAATAAATTTGTTTATTTTCAAACATATCTTGTTATGATATGTGACAAATGATGTGATGAAATAGATAGAGGATAATTGTTGGTTTCGGTGTGATATTGTGTCAATGGATGGCCGGACACAAACACAGTTGTACACCTGAAATACCCAACAATTGTATCAATGGATGGCCGGACACAAACACAGTTGTACACCTGAAATACCCAACAATTGTATCAATGAATGGCCGGACACAAACACAGTTGTACACCTGAAATACCCAACAATTGTATCAATGAATGGCCGGACACAAACACAGTTGTACACCTGAAATACCCAAAAATTGTATCAATGAATGGCCGGACACAAACACAGTTGTACACCTGAAATACCCAACAATTGTATCAATGGATGGCCGGACACAAACACAGTTGTACACCTGAAATACCCAACAATTCTATACACTACTCGTATGATCAAAGTTTCTTTACGGTGATGAACAATTTACAATACACGTGAAATGAAATGTGTATAATGGTAAAAATAAAACAAAAAACGAGCAAATTGTCAGTTACTGTTCCACTCTGATTCTTAACGTGACATTTAAAGATGTTAAATGACAATTGTTAAATGTGAAAATCAAGAGAGCGATTTGAGAAACCCTGTTGAAAATGTTGCTGAGTTTGGTTCGACGGCATCGATATATTATATGGCTATATTCGGGTTTCAAAAGTGTTTGCTATGCTGTATAATGATGGTAGCGAATAATTTCAAAAGCACAGAAATATTTTACAAGAATTTATACTGAAAACTTTTTATTTGATGATTCGTTCCAAAACCGGTTGGATAACCTTATTTTTACCAAAGTTTTAGGGCGAGCAGCTATAAACCTTTTTTTGCAAGGGCAACTCTGTCTTAACATTGTCCTATATAAATAGTCGGAAGAGAATGGAATAGGCACACCACCAAGCAAAGCAGCGGTCAAAGGCATTGTGAAGTATATGCTGAGTGCAACAGTTAGGTCTCTTCTACCCCTATGTGATTGTGTGCGTGATTTGTATGGGATCCTTTGCCAATTCAGGAGAGAAGCTGCGAGTGCCGTGCTAGCATGTTATTTTCTTACTTTGAATCAGGATTTATTATATATACGATCCCTGTTTGAATGCACCCTGCTTCTTATACACAAACAGCGACTGAAAAATGTAAATTGAGAAGATTATCGTATATGTATTCTAAAACCCTTTAACTCATTCAAAAGCTTTAATTTGTTGGTCCTTCATTGCTTTATTCAAATTTTTTTTTTTTTTCAAATTTAACGCATTGTATTGAAATTATGTTAACTATTTTCCAGGAAAATTGTATTCTCAAAGACAAAGTCTTACGAAGGCTTGGTCATGTTTAAACCTGATGTCATACACTGTGTATTTGGACAGAAGCAGATACACTTCTTCTGCATACACTGGCCAATATCCTGTTGTGTGTATAATATTGTACCACTATTAGTCAATTGTGAATTGCCATAGCTAAAAGATATATATTTTAACTCCTGCCAAAACAGCTATTTACGTTGTCGGTAACACACAAAAACAGAGATATACTGTACTGGTTATGTACGATAGCGATTCAAAATTTGATGTAGTTGTAGTTTTGATAATATTATGTTGCATCTTTTGTTTGTTAATTCATTTATATTTATATACATTTATTATTATTTAACTTTTTTATGGGGAGGACGTAACGATTACTTTGAATTTGGTGAAATGGTTTTATAGAGATTCCTCAGCGAACTCACCAGAGGTCATAATGAACGAGTTGGAATGATGGTATGCCATTAACTATGAATTAAGTCCTGCATGTTAACAAGAAGCTTGTGGTATTTCGGAATTCATCAAATTATATTTCAGCGGCTGAATACCCTTTACTTACAATAGTCTAGACTCCAACCATCTTTACATAAAACATCTTACTTGCAGGATTTCCGGGATAAACCTTATTATGAATGTGCTTGTTAATTTTATTACAGGATGCCAAGCGCATATATAAAAAGGATTGTCGATGTCTTGGTGTATCAGACAGTTGTGCATTTAAAGTATGCTGGGAGAAAATGGCTGACTTTAGATTCATTGGAACATTTTTGAAAAAGAAATACGAACGTTCCAAATACATTGATGATGTGCGGAACGTTATGGAGAACAAAGACTATAGTACAGACTCAGATGGTCAAACGATCTCAAAACACGAACAGGGTTATTACTATCAGTTTTCAGATTATTGCAACGTTCTTTAGGTCTGAGGCAGAGAATGTATGGAGCAAGAAAAACGTGTTTATGAAATGCTTGTGAAGAACAGTTGTAAAACTCTGTGTTGCGGACATGGATTTAATGAACACATGTACAATGAAACGTGGTTTGACATGGTTACCTGCTAAACTGCCATGTGAGAAATGTGAGAGGGAGGTGAAGAAATAACATTGTACGTAGGAAAAAAACACCACTATATGAATGTTTTAATTATAACAGCTTATTATTATAATTTTGTAGCTTAATTATGATACATCTGCGTTCGCGTCACAAGATTATACTTTTTTAGCATTTTAGCTCACCCGAGATCGTTGGATGCCCGTCGTCCGTCCGTTCGTCGTCATCATTGTCTTTATATTTCAAACAACATCTCTGAAACCACTAAGGCAATGCTTATGAAACTTAGCAGGAATGTCTCTTGTATAGAGCTGTAATAAAACTTGAACAACGAATTCTAATTCATACATACTTTTGGGTGATATGGGAACGAATAGGAAACACTTATGAAATCTTCTTCGCCATAAGTTTAGGTACATTTGTTGTGGCATTGTTTTGTGATCCTTTATCAAGATTGTTCAAATTATGCCCCGAGGGTTAAAATTGACTCCGTTTGTAATGTCACTTGTTTTTACATAGACTTATGTAGCATTTTCTCGTGGACCTATTTTACATAGAACTGTGTAGGAAAAACTTTAAAAAACCTTCTTGTCAAAAGATATAAGGCATATAGCTTAAATGTTTGGTTTGTAGCATTGTTTGGTGGATCTCTACCGAGATAGTTCAAATCATGCCTCGGGGCCAAAATTGATACCGCTCTGGGTGTCAATCGTTTTACATATACATTGTATAGGAAAAGTTTAAAATCTTCTTGTCTGAAATCATATGAGCTAGAGCTTAGAAATTTGAATTGTAAAAATGTCTAGTTGACATCTACCAAAGTTGTTCAAATCATGTCCCTTGAGACAGAAATGACCCTACCCTTGGGCTCACTCAATTCACATAGAACTTAGATATTTTAATTTCAATCTGATTATCTCTCGGGGCTAAATTTTGCCAGGCCAAGGTTGTACGTTCTTTAACTTAGACTTACATAGTATACATTGTATAGTGGTCCACTACCAACTTTATTCAGACCATCACCCTGTGGTTGAAGTTGGCAAAACCTATAGCCACGCCCTGTGGCATTAACCATGACCTTTTACCCTATTTTGTTGTTTTTAAAGCTACAGTAAAGTATTTTGTACCACATGTACATTTCAGTATTAACCTTTGGTGACAGTAACCCCAACTTTTCGAATGTCCAGACCTTTTAACCTACTTTCTCGTTTTTGAAATTACATAATTATATGTAGATGAAATTTTGCAAATAAAGACAACATTAAATTTGAATGACATTCTTGTGAACGTTTTGTGCTCTTTTGACCTACTTTTTTCCTTTGAAGCAAATGTTCTTGGGTCAGCGATATAGGGCCTTCATGACCATCTTGTTATTAATTAGTTCTCCGCTAGAAAAACAATTATTACAATTTAATTATTACATTCATAGTGTCACGTAAGCGGATGTCGTTATGGATGCATTATATGAACAAATAACATGCCATATTTTAAAGCTGCAGGTGCGTAGTTTGATATATCATTTGAAATACCGGTATTCATAAAATTTAAAGTCAGTCTTTCATAATGTCAATTACAAATTCTGTAGTCATATAAAGTTCATATCAAGTTAATAAATGCTACAAAAATTAGCATATCAGCCCGTGCTCACTAGGCATTCTCTTAGGGTGGGTACCAGTTTTCAATTTATTTTGTGTGTAAGGATTATATTAACTAAGATCTTTTTCAATTAAGATCATTTCAACTTGTAAAATATCTGGAATATAATTATTTAACTAGATTTTAGATATCGGTATTTGACTGACTCTGATAAAACTGTCACGGCAAATGTTAAGTTCAACAGAAAAGTTTCTGGCATAAAACTACCAAATTGATTGGGACTGTTTTCGCTGCATAAGTTATATAACAACTTCAAAATATTCACTTCCTTGCACAGATGTCTCTCCACTAATGCATTGTTTGCGGTAACCTATTCATGTCAGAGTCCCCAGTTATGCCGGATCCATCGTTTCGGGCTTGTACATGCCGAGGCCACCTAGCAGTTAGGGAAACTTTTATAAGGACATTAAGTTTTTCTGAGTCCAACTCTGTTTCACAGGGTTGGACCTAAGTGATTTACATTTTGTCAAGGCGTTTATATTTGTCGGCTGCCCAATCTTGCAACGTGGCCAAACATTGCGAAACTTAGATAAAATGAATCAATCTATATAACGAGAATCGTATTCTGTTATTTGGTGGGACCAATGAAGAATAACTTTGACCAATCTTGTCTGTCGTGTGTGTATTCGGACCGCTTTCTCCAATAAAGGAACTTGAGGTAATGTGATGATCTATGCAAAATGGCTCAGAGTTACGAACATAGCAGTGGTAACTCTCAATTCGGCTCGCAAAACAATATATCGCATATCATACAAAAAAACAAGCACATCATGTGCATGCGCTTCTGCAAATGCAGGTGCACTTTCAAATTATGCTTAGGTCCTGACTGTGTCTTCGTCTCGAGTAATGTAGGTAACACATCATTTAATTCTACCCGCCAGTCTTTCATCAAAACAAAATATAGGTAACATAATCAATCTAAGGTAAAAAAAAAATTACCCGTCAATTAGACAAGGTTTAGTTTTTTAAGAGGTGGTCCTTGTCCACAAATGCGACATAGTAACAATTATGTGCTACATTTTTATGCCTGTACGTTTTCATTTTAACTTCGCGTGTGATTTACAATATGTCTAAATTGTATATATCAAAAAGATCTGCAAACATAGCTTTCAAATAAAGTATCATTCGCATGGAATCAAGCTGTAAGTCAAGATCACGTTAAATATCGTCGTTTCTATGCATTCACTAATAAGACTGCACTTATTAAATCTGTTATCTTTCTTATCTCGTACATTTAACAGTATCAACAGGTTTGATGAGACTTTTCTAACGCAAAAGTCGACTAAACTTGTATGATTCTTGAAATATTTTCTGAATTTAATATAAAGACATAGTCATGGAAAAAGCTGGAAATAAAAGATTAATATACTTCCTCGGATTCCTCGTGATTGTTTTACCAGTAATTGTTGGAATTTTAGTGTGGAAGTTACTTCCAGAATGTGACGCAAACGATGGCGGGAAAAAAGATAAAAGTACAGGTGGTATGCAAACTACAGCTCGCCCGGACAATAAAGGAACAACTACTGAGAAACCGTTTGAGGATGGTCCGTGGAAAGACCTTAGATTACCCCCAACAATTGTTCCCAATCACTACGAAGTGACTCTGTTTCCCGACTTTTACAAAGACAATGAAACCTTTTACGGAAATGTGACTATTGAACTTAATGTTAAATCTCCAACCAACATTGTCATGGTGCATATAAAATATTTAAATATCTCGAACACCGCTCTATTCAGCAATCCAAACTTCTCAGACAATATCAAAATTAAGAGGACTTTTGAATATTCACCAAAGGAATTCTGGGTTATAGAATGCGACAACGCTCTTACTCCAAACTCTACAGTGTATCTATATATATCATTCAGCGGATCGCTGACACGGTCTATAGTTGGTTTATACAAAAGTTCCTATATCAACTCACTTACAAACATGTCGAGGTAAGTACAGTTATTTTTCATTTAAATTAATAAGATCCCAAACGCTTGCTGATTTCGTTATAAATACATCAACAGTCATGTTAAGACAGTGTTTTAGGCACTTTCATGCCTAAATTTACTCTTCCGCTTGAGGTAACTAGTTACCAAAAAAGGCAGAGGTAGGTTTATATTACACAATTATATATTATGGTATATGTTGTATCACTTACTCTTATGAATCCATAAACTAATCAATAAATTATAAGACGGGGAAGTAAACGGGGTGACCAAATAGGGGCCTCAATCAAAAACTTATTTATGGCAGAATTTGCAAACATGTGACAGTCAAGCAATAAGGATGAAAGTTTTGTAATCAACAGGCCATTAATTACTAAAGTAAATCAATGTTTCTGCGTTTGTTTACTTTAGTAAAGAATGGCCCGGATATTTATAAATTATTTGAAGTTACACATTGAAACGCTTTCCGTGTTGGCGCCTTCTTTATTAAAAAAAACCTTGTCAAGTGCATTATTTTACTTCTCTTAAAACTAAGTTTTAAAAGATCTGCATAAATCTATCAAAAATAAAAAATACAAACTATCCTTATAAAAGAAAACTCGCCATTTGAACCTTTATAAGGTGTTTTCATCGACGGCCCCCTTCTATTACACATATCGTAGACTTCCGTAGTGTCTCAAGTACAAACGTTCATGGACCGAATAAATGGATTCATGGATAGTAAGACAGCTCAAGTGGCTTTGGATGATTAAAAGTCATGCGGCAGACGTGACATTACTAGGCAGTCATTTGGAGGACTTTCATTGCCAACTATGTACAACAAAGATAAACTTTTAGAGGCCAAGGCAATATTGTCCTTAGAAGATAAGTGATCTTCTTTAGATGTTAAGAGAAACATTATGCAATAGACATCAATAAATCCCGACACTGTTTTATCTCTTGTTGGTTTCAGTTCTATAGCAACGACGAAGTTTGAACCAGTAGCAGCACGTCGAGCTTTCCCTTGTTTTGACGAACCCAACATAAAGGCAGAATATACCGTCCATCTTGTACATCACCCAAGTTACACTGCATTATCAAATATGCCTGACAACGTGAGTTATCTCTATAAAGCAATGATCTGAAACGGTGTCATTTAATAATGTGTAATGATATTTGTTTATATATTATTTTTAAATGTTCTCAATGACACCAGTGCATGCGAATCCTACAAATTGCTTGACGTAATAAGCTTACTGGTGTCCAAGCTGATCCGTTAAGTGCTTAAGATATTGTAGACGATCTTGATTTTCAAGATTATCTTGTTGTTAAACTTCAAAGTACATGTATTACTCTTCTACTGAAACACATTTTTGTAATCTTTTTAGCAAGACTTGAAATGCTGCTAGGTAATCTTCTTTTAGTTTATGTTGGAGGTACGCGTATTAAGCGCTGTCAAGAGAACTTTTCTGCCTACCAAGAAAGCATTTTTGGAAATCTAAAGAATAGGGTTAGATCCGGGGAGTATGAAGAGTGATTTAGAACATGCACATTTTGCAGACGCCAAGAATGTCTTGACAGTATTATACCTGTGAGATGTAGAGTTGTCACAAATAAGGTGCACACCTGACCGCTCTATGCTTTGGTGCGTCCTTTTGTAATCCTTTTCAGTTTCTTCAAATAGAGTTCTTTAAGAGCTGTCACTAAAATTAAAATAACCAATTAACAACATTTTCTTTATACTAATCGTTAGCTTTGAAATACATGACCGCACTTGATTTTCGTTTTGTTTCCATTGTTATCAACCCTTCTATTTCATCATATTATAAGTTATGAAGAGCTCATCTGTCACAGTTTTAAAGTTTTCTTCCCGAAATTCCAGGAAACATCTAAACCATCTGTTCTTTTGTTCCGCAGTCAGCAAATTTAGGTACTCACCTAGCTCAAATCTTTCTTAGTAAATTTTGTTTGCATCCAGCCTTCTAATACATGTAATACTGTTAGCTAACTGGCCATTTGCTTTGCTGATAGATAGTATTTGGTCTACCAGGGAATATATCGTCGACCAGCTTTAAAAGAATAATGTACACATGGAGCGCATTTAGGTCGATATTTTACACACAATTCTTTAAAAACACGAATCTGTTTTACATCTATACCAAGCCTAGTAGCCTCGAATTCCAGCCTTTTCGTCCCTAACCCTAACCCTAGCTATATCTTTAAAGACCAATTAGTAGGTTCTAAAGCGTCATAGACAATCTGGTCGACAGTCTGAGCTTCAAAAAATAAAGTTGTTGACATTAAAACTCTAAACTGTTCATTACTACCTCTAAAGTATGTCATAGTTAAACTGAAAAAAATCCCGGAAGAAAATTCCTGTGATGTTAATGGAATAAAAGTATATCCGTAAGTATAATTCTTCTTTCGTTTAAGTAGGACTGGTTACACTGGAATGTGAACTAACTGACTCTGATAAGTTAATTTTATGAAGTGTTTTAATTGTTGACTCCGTCAAATGTCACATGGGTGGAAACTCGTACTTTTAAAGACATTAAATATAAATAAAAGTTATCAATTTAATTCTCATACGTTCTTCTAAAAAAATTGTTGATGTACAATGTAAACTAGAATTTCATTCTCCAAAATCTTCAAATACATCTTCAACCATTTTTGCCCTTTTTTAAATTATGTTTAGACATTTTTGAAAAGTATTTTTTCAATCTCCCAATATATCAAGACAAATGATAGTGCATATGATTACAAAAGAAATAGGTCACTTAATGTAATAAAAATAACACCAAAACGTTCTGTTGCATTTTATATACCATTCTGAAAGTTATCAAATATTCTGTTGACTGTTTTAAAACTAAGTTTATGCTCTTACATGTAATGTGATAGATTATACTTAGCCATACAATAATGGTCATAAAATTGTAACAAGTAATGTTTTCTAAAATATGTGATACGGTTCCCGAAAGCATGGAACAATGTATAAAATGAAATGAATTTTTTGGGTATAGACAGTTACCACTGGCTGTAAACCTTCTCAAAAGTTGACAAGAGGTAAACATTGTTGTTGCATTACATGATCTATTTCTTTTGTAATCATATGCACCATCATTTGTTTTGATATATTGGGAGATTGAAAGACCTTTCCGAAATGTCTTAACATAATTTTAAAAAGGGAAAAAGAAATGGTTAAAAATTATGACATATTGTCGAATGAAATTTTAGTTTCGTCAGGTGCTATCCCAAGCTAAAGAAATGTATTAACCAGCTTTGTATGTCTACATTTTATCATGGAGTTGATGAAAGATATTTTGTAAAGTGCAAGAAACAATTTCAAATTTCTCATAATTTGGGCTTTTAAAATAACCCATAATCCATGAAAAGCTGATTGATGTATAAACCTTAGGTGTATATTTTTAGGAGTTTATCAGGACAGTTTACATTGCTAAGCACGGTTAATGCAAAATATTTAATAATTCTCCTTAAAAATACTCTTTGAACAACAGAAATTTCAAAGCTTTTAAACGTATCATGTTTGTAAACATTAATGTTGCTGTTAGGGATATTATTAAATAGGAAGACAATGGGTGAGATCCTGGACAGCCAAGAATGACAAATGTTGCGTTTTTTTCCCGAATGATTAACACATCCAATCACCCTCATATGCCCTATAAAAATTTGATTTGTTTGTGTATCTGTTGTTCAATTCCAGCTATATTTGTGTACAAATTCATCAAAATTGCAAACACTCATTCACTGTTCTTAATCGTGTAGCTGTCATCTGGGTCATAAGTAAATCTCTGCGTTAGGTTGATACAGTCAGGTTTACGCAATAGCACTGGGTATATCCCAAACATTTAGTATACATCTCCAGGTTAGACACGTTAACACAGCAAATATTTATCAATTATAGTTCGTAAAGTAAAATTTACTTTCTATACAGTCTTAACTATGATAAAAACATTTTTTTTGGCAATATGCAGTAAACATAATACGATAACAACAGCAAATAAATAGTCACTTACATGTTTTCCTCGACATTTATCTTTAATTCTAATACATTGTACACACAAAATACACATCTCTGAAATGATATTCAAGGTACTTCCAGTTGTTCAAGCCTCGAGATATTTTCACGAAATTGTCAAGAGAACAAATTCTTTTCATTATTTCCGAAGTCTTATTTAACTGGATTACATTTCATACACTTACCTTCTAGTATACTGTATAACTCTTTCTATCCACTATTTCATTTTCAGGGTACAAATGCATGGTCAGGAGACTCTAGTCTGAAGGTCACAAGTTTTCAGCGGTCTGTGAAAATGAGTACATATTTGGTGTGTTTCATCGTCTGCGACTTCCAGTTCCTAGAGAACACGACTGAGACCGGAACCAAAGTCAGTACATATAATTCTCCGACATGTAGTGTGTAGCGACAATAACATTTCTTTGTTACACTTGAATTAATATGTGGGTTTTAATACATGTGTTATCACAAACAGGTAACATGTTGACGGCACGAAGCCATACTTATATAAAAACCAAAATTAATGCAAGATCGAGTATATTAATATACTAGCACTTGTAAACAAACAAAAAAAAACACAACGAAATCAATACGTACAAAAATTAAAGCAAGTAAATTATAAAATTAACTAGGCTTATATTTATTTTTTCCAGGTTCGTCTGTTTGCGCCCTCTGATCGTGTAAACCAAACGCAGTTCGCACTACAGGTTGCCATTACCGCAGTAGATTTATACACCAAGATGTTCAATGTGTCATACCCATTACCAAAACTTGGTACGTATGGACATACACAATTAACGAAAATGTACAAATCTGAAAAATGATTTCAAATATTTGGTACCAGGAATATAAAGGGTTATGCATTTGACCGTGCATAACACGGACACTGTAGTTTGAAACCTACACGGACTAACGTGTTGTCATAAATAGAACCTTTTCTAAGCAAAAACGTCGTAGCTAAGTAAAACAAAACTATTAAGGAGATAAAACTAGAGTCAGTGCTATATTTTAATACTTTTTTATGGGATGGTTAATATGTACTTGGTGAAAACGTCCATCTAAATTTAGTACTCAATGTCGTAAATGACTTCCAATTGATAGGTCATATAGCATTTTTTCTGTTGACAAAATTAATGGACTGTCTAATATGGACAAAGAATCAGGAATCATTGTACCTGCCATAAATTATATTGATATTCGTGAAGATTACATCCTTTGAAAGTATTAAAGTCATTAAACAGCAATTTACTAATATAGCTTTTTTGTTTTCAGACCTTATTTCTATCCCTGACTTTGTATCTGGAGCGATGGAGAACTGGGGCTTGATAACATTTAGAGAAACAAACATACTGTATGATCCCCTACAGTCTTCCTCAGCCAACAAGCAACGTGTTGCTACGGTAGTTGCTCACGAAGTGTCACATCAGGTATATTGATTCATCATGTTAGCAAGTCATGCGACAAACCACAATCGGGTACAATGAAGTTGTTGTTAACATGACAAATACAGACAAACAAGAGAACGCACACTTCTGCAAGAGGCACAAAAAACTTGCCAAGGAACATGAAACCAACATGAATGCTGCCACTGAATAATTTCCCATTTGTTTTAAATATTCGCTAATATATCTTGTATTTGATCTATACTATATACAACTAAGCACCAGCAGGGACCATATCCAAAGCTGAAAATGTCGCAGCCCGAGCCGAAACAAATAAAGACAGAGGCTGTTGCCTTGTCGTTGAACAAGGTTTGCAAAAGACGTCTCGTTGAAATGCCTCGGCTTTTTGTGTTTTCAAAAAGTAATGTACATCTAATAGTGGTTGACTGTGATGACATACAGTATGTCTTCGATTCCTTATATCCATTTTCCTTAAAGTTTGATTGTTTATAAGTCCCGGCTGACCCTAGGACTTTTCCCTGGGTGCACTTGCCAAGAGTCCTGACAGGCGCAGGTTGAAGAGAGACTGGCGAAGATACAAGGGAATCTGGGTACCAGACCCTAGCTCTTTTACGAATAGACCCCTTGGTTCTTTTAATTGCGCGGTGTATAGAACCGATAACGTTGGACTACCTCTGCGTTTCTTACCACTTCATCTCATTTCGATCATCCTTACTTGTACATTTTTTTCTTTTGACTGTAGTGGTTTGGTAATCTGGTGACGATGAACTGGTGGCAGGATCTATGGCTGAACGAGGGGTTTGCTTCCTTTATGGAATATATCGGGGCGGCGGAACACCAGCCAGACTGGCAACTTGTAATATATGTTTCTGTGATATTCTTCTAGTGTTTGTTACTTGTTTTCTTATACGCTCCCTGTATAATTACACAGTATTTACATTGTGAAGCATACTACAAAATTAACGATGCCAGAGGACTAAGTAGCCTAAATGGATTGCAGCTGAAAGTCGCAATACTTATACAGAAAGATCTGGAAATTTCCATTGCAATTGGACTGAAATAAATTGGCATATAGATTTATTTATTTTATATACAATTGAATTTTATCACATTATAAATGGTGTGCAAGAGCAATTAACAAAATACCTAACTTTTTTTTATTTCAGTTAGAGTATTTCTTGATAGGTGACCTTCAACCAGTGATGGTTACGGACGCTGGTGTTTCCTCCCACCCAATCGTTATGCAGGTTGAAGACCCAGCACAGATCAATTCTGTTTTTGATAGTATTTCTTACAGCAAGGTATATTCTTGAAGATCGTAAAACATAAGTGGTTCATAAGCAACAAATAGTACTTCACATATAGAATCATTACGTTGGTTTTCTAGACACAGTCCGTTCTTGTTACATTATGTTTAAATAACGATATAAAACAAATGCTGCGGAAAATAGGATGAACATTTTAATGATCTGCTTGTCCATGCTATTTCAGGGTTGTTCAATAATAAGGATGTTAGAGCACTGGATGGGAAAGGACGCATTCTTTCATGGAATATCAAAGTACCTGCAGCACTTCCGGTATAAGAATGCTCGTACCGATGATCTTTGGGAGTTCCTAGGAGACGTACGTATTCAAAGAACTATTTTATACTGAATCATATGCTGGAAGAAAGCTCTATACTTTAATTGTGTTTGTTAGTTCTTATTTGTTACTGCTGTTTGAGTTTTTTTAGGGAAAAAAACAACAAGATCTAAGTAAATTCTAATAGCATCGATAATTTATGTTCTTTTTAGTTTATGCATATTATAATATTATACACTTGGTCCCAGATAAAACCAGATTTAAGTGTGAAAACTGTGATGGATACATGGACAAAGCAGATGGGCTTACCATATATCAACGTGTCCGTAGACGGGTCTAAAATCACTGTAAATCAACAAAGATTCCTTGCAGATTCGTCCATACATTATAATATCAGCGAATCGGAATACGGGTATGGCATTATATAAATGATATATCTGATAGAGATAACTATAGCAGCGAATCGGAATACGGGTATGGCATTATATAAATGATATATCTGATAAAGATAACTATAGCAGCGAATCGGAATACGGGTATGGCATTATATAAATGATATATCTGATAAAGATAACTATAGCAGCGAATCGCAATACGGGTATGGCATTATATAAATGATATATCTGATAAAGATAACCTGATAAATGAAATTTCAAAAAGTAAGAAAGAATGATTATATACATGTATTAGTTTCACATACGCTGCGGTGCACGGTATAAAATTGAAATAGTTTATCTTTCAGATACATGTGGTATATAAAACTGGACTATATGACAAGTGATGGTCAAAATGACAGTCGGTGGATGATGAAACAGCAGTCAGGTAATGGCTACTTACGTTCTCACTCAGTTGATGGAAGCACGTGACTGCTATAAGGGGTAACCCAACTACAGTTATCCAATGAAAGGTTGACTTTAACACGAGAGCAACCTGATGTTATCGACAATCACTTTTAGGACTATCAAGTCAGAAGCATTCGAACGACAAGACAAAGAAGACAAGAAGATTATGAAGTACATTGTAGTAACGTTGTACTAACTTTAATGTACACTTACCTCATTATTTATAATATTGTTATTAGATGATACCATAAACAGCTTTTCCTGTTGGTGATAGACTACATAGTTTTTTGTTGCTGTTTGGCTTTGAGAGTATTGTAGAAAATATGACCATATGATATGATATGTCACATATTTTTCAGAGACGTTTGATGTTGGTGTTGATACCGAGAGCCAGCACGATACGTGGATTAAGTTCAACTTGAACGAAACAGGGTTTTATAGAGTGAATTATCCAGATTTTCTTTGGAAGAGACTTTCGACGGAACTTGCGAATGGTAGTAAGGTAGGTGAACCTAACGTTCTCTTAAAACCTGATTCTTGTCATAGCCTCGTTCGGGCTCTTCATAACACTTTAATTAGTACCTTATCGTGACTCTCAAGAAGAGGATAGCATCGCTCTGTTTTTAAATCAGTAGATCTAAACATAACAAGTTTCTAACACAAAATAGTTAAGCATATACTTGCCTACACTCTTTTTGTTAAAATCATTGTTTGTAATTTATCTGCAGCTACTCAGTATCACAGACAGGGCGAACCTAATTGATGACGCATTTAATCTTGCACGTGCTGGTCATCTAAGTTATGATATAGCCCTTGACATGACGTCATATTTAGACAAAGAGGAGGATTATCTCCCATGGAAAAGCTCGGCTAATGCTTTATCCTATTTATCTACCATGCTAGAATTTACTGGCAGTTACAGTCTTCTCCAGGTTGGTCACTTCAATTTGTATCGCTCACATGGAGAGTATGCATCGTAGTAGCCAATCAATGATTTCCACGTGTCTTATCAAAACTGACGTAGTCGTCTGCGTATAGAGTACATGCAACGGCAATTTTAGATGAAATTGTATCTCGTTTTACTATTTTAGATTTGTAGATCTAGTAGAAAGAATATCTGTAACGATTTAAATTATAAACAGAAACACATAATGCTACTTTCCTATGTTCATGTGCAGAACTTGAAAATGATTTGCTTAGTGGTGTACCAGTACACATCTTTCCGATGTCCTGTGAATATGTAACATGAAAAATTAATATGCGCACAGTTAAAGTGTGTCAATGAACGGTTAGGTGTTGAATTTTCGCAGTAATTTTGTTAACAGAGTAAAATGAATGTCGCTTTATTAAATTTGGTTGATATAGATCTAGTATATATTTTTCGAGGTTCACATATGTAATTTATAACCATGCTCCATAATGAGCTACTTTGTATGTGGATGTCTCGTGAAGTGATGGTAAAGCTTTCAGAAATTAGTAGCGCAGGCAAAAAGCTAGAATTTCGTTCGCCAAAATCTTCAAACGTTTTTATCTTTTAATGTGTTTAGAAAGTACGTAAATCAATACATTTTTGGAAAGGTTTTTTTTCCAAATAAACTATTATGACAAATTAAATGATGGTTATCATGATTAAAACTAAATGTAATAAATTGTGCTACCGATCATTGATGTTTGAACAAGGCAGCCACCTATACAAAAATGTTTCCTTGCATTTTATAAACTATGCCCTTGTTTATACTCATTAACCATACAAAAATTGGTCATAAAATTAAAAAAAGTAATGTTTTCAAAAGTATATGCCTCAAACTGCTATCAATGTATATGAAGAAAAAAAAATTGGGTATAGAGGATTACCCCTAGCGCTACCTTAAAATGGTTGTAGGTAAAGCACTGACGTTATATATATAGAAAGAGGCGATATCTACAATTTTCACATTAAATAATAAAATTCTGCCATGAAGTACATTGTACAACTAAAATAAGCAAAATTGATTACTTAAGTAAATTGTTGTTGTTTAAAGTCTTGAGCAGTTTGTATGTAGGTTGTAGACCTGATTAGGTCTTTAGATATCCGTAAAAATTGCTTCCCCTGTTATTTCTGGTTCTAGGAATACAAATTAAAAAAGGTCAAACCTGCATATAAACTTCTTGGTTGGAATGACACAGGGTCACATGTTCGAAGGTAAGAAATGTTTATTATAAATTATAGCTGTATGTAACATCAAGACCAAACCATCCCTTTAATATGAATCAAACCAAATTACATCATATCCCTACCACATAACAACTGTTCTCTTACTCCTAAAATCATTAAAAAATGGTCGTAACCCTGCTTCTGATCTTCATTTTATCCTTGACTAAGAGCAGTTTACCTTTATACAAACCACAAGCATAAGAATTTAAATAAACTTAATACAGTGACACTAATTTAAAAGCACTTTCGTAACCAATGCAGATTGATGCGATCCACAGTTATCTCCCTGGCCTGTGGTAATGGGCACCATGATTGCCTTCAGACCGCAAGACAGATGTTCAGCGAATGGCTTCACAATGGCACCAAGTAAGTGACTTCCTTAGTAATTTAGTTTCCATTAATCCGTTCTAAATGTTTCAAACACTGCTTGAAATTATCAATACTTTCCGAGGTCCATAATGTTCAAGTTACATCTAAGCGGATTAAGATATATCTTCACGTTTGAAAATGCAGGTACCCTGTTGGTTGTAAAAAAAAAAAAATATGGGAATGCCACGTACCAAAAACACGCATCAAACCCTCCAAAACCCCCCCCCCCCCCGAAGGCACACCACCACCCCCCACGTACACACACACAAAACACACCACCAACAGAACGAATAAAGGAACACGTGGGCCCCCCCCTTGAACGCCACGTCCCATAGTTATTGCTGATCTATGTATATTTATTGTTTCTTTCAGTATCGTCCCTAATTTGCGGTCAGTAATATACACGTATGGTATGAGGTCTGTGGATAGGTCGGATGTGTGGATGAAGGTGTGGAACAGATATATGACAGAGTCTATCCCTCAGGAGAAGTCAAAACTTATGTCAGCACTTGCACAGACACCGTCTGTATCTCTACTAATGAGGTGAATATTCAGTGGCGACATAACTTCTTTTATAGGCACGGGAATTGACATAGGTGCAAGTATTTTCCAATATAGTTTCTTATGCATATATATCTGGTAGGTGTAAGTACAAATTAACCGTGAAAAATACTTCGCAGTTCTTCGCCCCGAGCTGGATTCAACCTCGAGCCCTCTATTACCGTAGGCGGACATTCTGTCATGCCGCCATAAGTTAGCTCAATGACTAGGAAGTATACCTCTACTACACAAAGTCACTACGCACTTCGGCGTCGGCCTACGTACTCCGATTTATAATGTCCCGACCGAAAGCCGACAGAGTTTATCATTAGCGTAAAACAATTCAGATCTCTTGCAATGGTAGCGATTCTAACATATTCGGCAACTTTTCATACATCAATACATTTGTATATCAAATACAACATCGTGAAAGAGTCGAAATAATAATTATTAATAGTATTATTATTACGCACTCGTGATTAAATTACTTCGCATCGGAACTCCTGTCTGTGTTTTAGTCAACGATAAAATGCAGAGACACATTCATTATTTCTTTAACACAAAGTAGAAACGATCATTTTAAAGACTTTGTTATTTATGCTTACTCAGGTCCGTAATTACAAAACAGATTCCATGCTCGTCTTCAGTTTTGTGCTCAAACTTTGAATCAATATAAAATACATGTAAATAGTTTGACATACTCCTAATAAAAATGTCTCTAACATGCTTTTTGTAAGTTCGAAATTGCTTCTTTTGTTTTCCGATATGTTCTTGCTGAAACTGAGCCGATCTTGAAAAGGGTATATAATGGGGCCTGATATGGTTTTGGATTACATAAGAACGTTTCAAATTTTCTTGCCAATAAAAAGACGCAGTATATGCAAACACGCCAAGGGTGTTAATAATATGTAAAGTTAAGAAAATCTTTTCAAATATCAGTCAAATTGCTACGTCTTTCAAATAAAATAAAACATGTACATTCCTTTTATCTTAACATTAACTCTCTCGATTCTTTCAGTGATGGGTTTCCTATTTAATAAATCTCCAACATCGCTGTAAGGTTTGTACGCTCTGATTCATCTCTTTTTAGGTATATAGAACTTGCACAGAATGAATCGAATGTTCGTTCCCAGGATTATTTCACCGTGTTGACCTACATTGCCAGGAACCCTGTTGGGCGTGGCCTTGTGTGGAACTGGATTCGTGATAATTGGCAGTACCTTGTCAAAAGGTTTTATGTTTACATGTATTAATTTGAGTTTAAATGTCGTTTTAATGGGTATGATATGTACCATGTAAGTACGATAAATGTTCCGTTTCAGTGGCAGCCTTGATTATACGGTCTTTTCCTTAACATGTAGAATTATATTTTCAAAAAGTTCTTTGATGTTATTTACCGTGTACTTTTAATATATATTTATGTGATTTTAGTAAATGGCTATTCGGTTCTATATCATTATGCTTGTTGCTTAAAATAGATTGAAACATAATGTCAGCTGTCTTTCTTGGTATAATGATGTACCATTTTGCAAGAATTTCTTTTTTTTCTTAAATAGATAAAATTAATCAGAAAGTTGTTAACAAACATGTATTGACTTGACTTCAGATTCACGTTATATTCCCGATACTTTGGGAGGATTATTCCCAGCGTTGTTTCAGACTTTAACACTGAATATCAACTTGAAGAAGTAAGAAATCTGATATAGATATTTAAAGATATAATGCTAAAAAATCGTACTATACCTTCCCCGAGATAATTTCTAAATAAAATGAAACATGAACTTTAAATATGCAAATTAATATCTCTGTTGATATAAAGAAAGAAACGCAGGGTAACAAAAATGCAATATTATGTAGCTCCTAAGGGGCCCCTCCACTAACTGTTGTACGGGTAACAGAAGTTCAAAGGGGTCTAATGAAGTTTTTTAAATTTGCTCATGATAAATCTTCATACTATTTGAGATAACGTCAACCTTCAAATCACCTCGAAGATTTACCCTGCGTTTCCTTTTTGTGCCTCCAAATGTGGGCATATTAAAATCGTACCGTCCGTCCGTCCGTCCGTCCGTCCGTACTTCTCCGTCCTTACATTTTTCGAGTCCGGGCTGTAACTTTCTTTGTCATGCATTGTAGAATTTTAAAATAACTGAGAGCAAATGTTCAGCCCATCAAGACGACGTGTCACGTGCAAAGCCCTGTCCCTACTTCAAAGGTTAAGGTCACAGAGTTAAAAAGAAATGGAATCCTGTTTATATTGCCAAATTCGTGTCCGGACTGTTACTTTGTCATGCATTGAAGGATTCAAAAATAACTTGGAACAAATGTTCAGCACATCAAGGTGACGTGTCGTGTGCAAGACCCACGACCCTGCCTAAAAGGTCAAGGTCACACTAACAGTTTTTAGGTAATGGAATCCTGTTGACGTGGTAATTCAGTCATGTATGGAACTATTTTAAAATTACATGGCACAATTGTTGAGCACACGGAGATGGCATGCCACATGCAAGTCCCGCGTCCTAACCTTAAAGGTCAAGGTCATACTTAGAGGTCAGACAGTTTAAAATCCTGTATATATACACATGTTTATATCTGGATAGTAACTCAGTTATACTTTGAAATATTAAAATGAATTTGCGCAAAATTAATGTTCAGCACATAGAGATAAAGTGTCATGCACAAGTACTGGTTCCACACCCACAGACTGTGAGACACCTCTTTGGGGACATTCGTCACTTATGGAGGACAGCTCTTGTTCATTTAATACATTACAACATGTATTTCGCATGTTTTATAGAATAGTTGCAAACAGTTACACAAATAGTTATGACTTAAATGCTCCAATACATTTTCGTTTCAAAGGGACACTTTTCCAAACATTTACCAATGTTACGAATGAAATATAAAAATGCAGGTTCTTAATTTCCTTATCATTTTCTCCTTTAATTTGTGTGACTTTTCTACAGGTATCAGAACAAAATACCAGTACATGTAATCTCGTTCGTGAAATAATTGATGCTTTTTTCAGTACAAAAGAAACATATTTGTGATTCAGCAAGGGGTATTTCACTTTCTACAAAAGATGGATGATGACATCTTGGGGGGAAATTTTGCAATTGGCAATGCACGCTGTATGTGGACGATTGCATATACATTATACCAGCATTAATAAACGTTATCTGTTCATAATATGTCAATCATACATACTTTCAGGTTGAAACGTTCTTTCAAAAGTACCCGGAAGCTGGTGCAGGGGCAAACGGAAGAAAACAAGCGTTAGAGAGTATCCGCAGGAATATCAACTGGATGAAACAAAACAAACCTGTGGTTGTTGATTGGTTACAGAAGCAATCTTCACCAAAAACACTTTAGTGTACGAGGGACAAGTGGAAACATTCAAACTTCATGATTTCATGCGGATTTCACGATTTCAAATTCATGAATTCGCTATTTGATCCTCGTGAATTCACGATCACAACTTCACGAATTAACGTTATGAAGTTGACATCTTGAGTTTACAAAGACTAGCTAAAGTATTGAATTGATGAAATAAAAATCCAAGTTGAAATGATACCTGCTGCTGTGAAATATGTCATAGATGTGTGCTTGTATGTTTAAACGTTTATCAATGTATATAATTATAGATTATGTGGAGAGAAAAAAACTAAGCAGAACGGCAATGTGTTTTATTTGTTATAAACAAAATATAAAGATTTGTCTGCAGTATTATTTTATGTGTGTATAGATTTAGTGTGGTCTATTCCAAGTTTTAAGAGACTGTCTAATGCAGTGACTTTAAGCTCCACAGTGTTTAGCTTAAGGGAAGATGGGACACATCTGTAAATAAAACATGTAATGTGCCAAACTGTTCGTAAATGACATTAGTTTCTGTCACTGCAGGCATAAATTGTCAAAAATTGTGGCGTTCCGAGAAGTCCAAGATGATTTTTAAGATGGTCACCATAAATTGCGAACGTATAAATTAAGGACACTGTGTGTGCATACTAATCATTTCGTAGAGTACAGATATTTTGCTTACACAACTGAGTGACCACTTCTAAGACAAAGCCATTTCGTAGTCCAATTGAAAAAAAGGTAAAAAAACAACCCCATGATATTTCTTCTTTTGGAAAATGTAACAGTTATCAAACAACTGATTTCTTTTGTCTTTCTTTTTCATTAATAAAAATTCCCCCTGCTAAGCATAGAGTTTTGAAATGGTATCTCTTTTAAAAACACAGCTAAAATGTAAATGTTAAATTTTGTGTCAGTTTGTGCGGTACTTCTGAAGCCACAGAACTTCGTTCGTAATAGGATGACGCCAGATTTGGCCAAACTTTGGCATGGAGAGTTTGATCATAGAATGATAGTTTGATTGCTGATGCATGACACTGCGATAAAAGTTTAAGAAGTGGAAGGTAGATTTATAGCCAGATGTTATAGTTGAGTTTTGTGGTGCAGTTCAATATTTTGCAATACCTTTTGCTGTACACATTGCGAGCCATTCATAAATCTTTGAATATTTAGAGTAAATGCTTTTCATATTGAACAGTTTCGATAACAGGTTGGGGGCATGAAATATCTCCAAAGTTCCAGTACATGTACTTAATTTCTTATGCATATGTCCGCTCCAATCAAACCTTTATGCCGTTTTAATCAGTCATGTGTGCCAGACATTTTATCATTGTTGTCAAAGAAAACAAGAAGAATCCATCATTTGGCTAACACATCAAGATACTGCACTTCCTCTTTCATCTTTGTCCAGGCATTTCTGCAGATCCAAACTTTAAGGTAAATCTTCCACAAAGACGGCACATTTTCAGCTAAGTAGTTTTAAATTCAATTGCTCAGTATTATATAGATTAGTGCAGTTTTTCTTAACCAACAAGTTGGTAACTTTTACCTCAGATATGAACGCATCAGTGAACATTAAAAAAAATACTAAAATGGCATTGCCCAAAAAATCATTGTTGCAGACGTTGGTCTATTAAGCAGTTTGTTGTCAGTGATAGGTCACGTGGGTCAGTGCAACGTTTCAACGATAGCGTCGCAAATGGCAAAGGTCTTCATCGCATGCACTCCCTGTCATTGCAGTGAAGGAAGCATACGTCTGGAGGTCCTCCCTACCGCCGTACATATTATTTTGACCACTTGCTCATTCTAATAGGTTCCATTTTTTTATCAAATGTGCTTTGCTGAGAGTGGATTGTTTGCAATATGTTTCTTCGTGCATCCAAAGTGATTTGCTGAGTGTGGTGTGTTTGCAACATTTTTCCTCATGCATCAAATGTGCTTTGCTGAGAGTGGTGTGTTTGCAATGTTTTTCTTAATGCATCAAATGTGCTTTGCTGAAAATGGTGTGTTTGCAATGTTTTTCTTCATGCATCAAATGTGCTTTGCTGAGAGTGGTGTGTTTGCAATGTTTTTCTTCATGCATCAAATGTGCTTTGCTGAAAATGGTGTGTTTGCAATGTTTTTCTTCATGCATCAAATGTGCTTTGCTGAGAGTGGTGTGTTTGTAATGTTTTTCTCCATGCATCAAATGTGCTTTGCTGACAATGGTGTGTTTGCAATGTTTTTCTTCATGCATCAAATGTGCTTTGCTGAGAGTGGTGTGTTTTTATTGTTTTCTTCATGCATCAAATGTGCTTTGCTGACAATGGTGTGTTTGCAATGTTTTTCTTCATGCATCAAATGTGCTTTGCTGAGAGTGGTGTGTTTGCAATGTTTTTCTTCATTCATCAAATGTGCTTTGCTGAGAGTGGTGTGTTTGTAATGTTTTTCTTCATGCATCAAATGTGCTTTGCTGAGAGTGGTGTGTTTGTAATGTTTTTCTTAATGCATCAAATGTGCTTTGCTGAGAGTTGTGTGTTTGTAATATTTTTTTCATGCATCAAATGTGCTTTGCTGAGAGTGGTGTGTTTGTAATGTTTTTCTTCATGCATCAAATGTGCTTTGCTGAGAGTGGTGTGTTTGCAATGTTTTTCTTCATGCATCAAATGTGCTTTGCTGAGTGTAGTGTGTTTGTAATCTTTTTCTTTTAGCCTTATTCGCTGGATAGTCCTTTCAGAAAAGGTAGCCGAATGTGTAAGTCTCCCTGTCAATACCGGCATCTCCAGCGTGTCCTGAAAATGTGATCACATGTCTTATTCAAGTGAGTGCGGTGTGTTTGCAATATGTTTCTTCATGCATCAAATGCGCTTTGCCGAGAGTGATGTGTTTGCAATATTTTTCTTCATGCATCAAATGTGCTTTGCTGAGAGTGGTGTGTTTGCAAAAATTTTCTTCATGCATCAAATGTGCTTTGCCGAGAGTGGTGTGTTTGCAATATGTTTCTACATGCATCAAATGTGCTTTGCCGAGAGTGATGTGTTTGCAATATTTTTCTTCATGCATCAAATGTGCTTTGCCGAGAGTGGTGTGTTTGCAAAATTTTTCTTCATGCATCAAATGTGCTTTGCCGAGAGTGGTGTGTTTGCAATATGTTTCTACATGCATCAAATGTGCTTTGCCGAAAGTGGTGTGTTTGCAATATTTTTCTTTTAGCCTTATTCGCTGGATAGTCCTTTCAGAAAAGGTAGACGAATGTGTAAGTCTCCCTGTCAATACACAGCCTCCCCGGAGTGTCCAGGAAATGTGATCACATGTCTAATTCCTGGTATCAGCTGGATGTAACAATGACTTTGTCGGTCAAAGTCAGGATGTTCTTATATCATGAGTTCATCAAACTGATCAACTGCATCTCAAACAATATATTTCGCGCAACAATGTTCTTACAATAGAGTATTTCTTGTTGTACCAAAGTAACTCGATTTTAAAAAGAGGTTAAGCCACTTGCATTTCAACGTACACTGAACCTGATCATTAAATAATGGAGAAAATGCCTGTGTAAAAGTAACATTTCTTTTTGACCGTTTATTGATCACCCTATACGGCCGATTAGGTGCATTTTATCGAATTGGGAAAAAAAGTTTTAAAATGCATGATGTTCTGTGCAATCTACAATTTTGGTCAAAATTTGGAAACAGAACATTAGGTCTTGCAAACAGAAAATAGGAGTTTGGAAAAGAACATACTTACAATGCATACTGTGTAGAGTTTGTTTAAATCTGACTCTGAATGAATCATAATTAGTTAAACAATAGTTACATCTTGTCAAAATATGGTCAAATATTGCCTTGAAATATGCGTCAGATTAAGAAAGTTCTTTAAGACCAAGTATCACGCAAGCTGCTAGGATATTGAACCGAGCATCTTTGTAAGAAGAAAACAGAAAAAAAGAAATATCAGATTTCGAGCATATTTTGCATTTTGACAATGAAATGACATTGACATTGAGTGTAAAGTGGCCAATCTTAAATGCAATCAGATGTTAAGTATACCTTTATAAATAAAACTGTCATAGTTTACTGAACTGGTAATTTATGACAGCTATCTCGGATTTGTAACCTTCACGGGATATGCAGTAATATTACATTTCATATATAGTGGCAGTTTACTAAATCCACACACTCTTATTATGAATAAAATTGTTAGAAACCCGACACTGTTGACTATATGAATTAACAGTGTTATCCAGAGATCATTATACGGTGTCTAAACTTATTTACCTTTTAACCGCCACTGAACTTTTTCCTTGATGGGAATACATAACTTTTATTCACTGTCACATTGGATTTTTCTACCATTCACATTCTTGCTCAAAATATGGATTGCTATAGCCTGGTCACCAGGCCCTGAAATATCTCTTTTACTAATTAATATTTCACTCTTTTGTTCTAGAGCCAGTCTACTATCCAGCGCGGATTTCAGAAAACTCCCCCCCCCCCCCCGTGTACAAAGCAAAATCACATAAAACAGACTGGAAATAGTGCATGAAATATAGTATATTGAAAAAAACATAAATTATATCAGACTAGTAACTAGTCTAAGATTGCTAATACCTCAGAGGTGTGGAAAAATTCTTAGTAAATGTTGCTACTCTACTTCCTTACTCAATTTAATCTCCCATTTTTTTGTTCAAATTCCCCCTTTCCATTAAAAAGAGTTAATAACATATTATAATAATGGACGTATTTTGCGTGGAGTATTAATGATATATCAATGTATTTCATGGTGGCGAGGCTTGGATTTTCAGCCTAGGTGTGGAAAAAATCTTAATATATTTTTTTCAGGAAAATGCGAGCATTTGACACTGCTTTTGCTATTAGTGCGTAAACAATAGCATTAACGTCATAGTTATATTAAAATAGTAAAGAATTGTCATTGATGTCGGTTAACCCTTAACACCATGCACAGCTTGCTAGTATTGTTTCAAATATTTGTTCCAATACCTGGGAAGCCTATCATAACATCGTCTTTATTGTTGACGAGCGTTCCTGATTTACACATTTTGTTTATACCATCCCCTTGGTGTTAGTATAAATTAATCATAGAATGGTGCATCGCCTCTGCTATACAATAATAATTGTATACTCAATACTATAAACAAATTATTCCCGTAGGTCTTGGTAGGTATATGATTGGTTTGGTTGGGGGCAGTGAGTATTTACATGTACGTGTTTAACGTTCTATTCCCTTTTCTTTTTAGTACATCTCAGTGGATTGATGCTATATCATAAAATTTGTGGAAAATGACTTCAAACAAGAATTTACACGGTATCAATTTAATGTATCACGAGTTTGGATAAAAAACATTTAAAATTAAAAACACGTTAAAAATTAAAATGCACATTTACTCCTGACCTCGGAATACATCCAATTATTTATCTCATCATTCTATCTTTCTTGGTTGGTTGGTTTCATACAAAGATGTTAATCACCGAGATCAAGATTACCAGTCACGTCCTTCGTGAAGTGATTCGCGGCTCTATAGGTTAATTAATTAGAAGATGTGATATACCTGTCTGCAGGAGAGAAGAGTCTGAAAAACTATCATCACCTGTTCAAACACGCTCAGGTACGCATGATTTATGTGAACAGGAGCAACGCGGGACACTTGAAGCTTGTTTATAATCGAGGAGTGCATTACCTGTTAATATTTACATCGCGTATAAAACGTTGGTAAATAAACGTTTTTAAATAATATATGAGTCTATTGTGAAATGCTCCACTTTAAGGATACTTTTACTTCAGTGTGTTAACGAGATACGATATACCGAAGAAAATGGATGGGAATTTTGAAAGAAAAAGAATCGCGTTGGATAGGAGATGTTGTTATTTTCTGGTATTTTGTGTTTTAGTGTTGCCCGTGGTCACCGGAATTGTTGTCTGGTATTTGACAGATTCCGCGTGTTCGGACAGCACTGATAACGGGAAGCAGGAGTCGGCCGCTGCTACAAAACCATCATATTCAGTAGAACCAACCACATCCGTACAGACAACCTTTGATCCCGCTGAGCCGTGGAAAAACCTGCGTCTGCCGCACCATATTGTACCTGTACATTACGACATAACACTCTACCCAAACTTCTATGGAGACAACGGCTGGTTCTATGGAAACGAAACCGTGGAATTAGATGTCAAGCAATCTTCGAGATATATACTTATCCATGCAAACTTTCTAAATTTAACCAAAACTGTGCTAAAGGACCAAAATGGAGGCAACATTCCTATTAAACGCACATTCTGGTACGAAGAAAATCAGTTTTGGGTGACTGAAGTAACATCTCCCGTGCCAGTTTCGCGTGTGTATTTACACTTGCAGTTTGACGGGTCTCTAACTCGGGAGATATACGGATTCTATAAAAGCACATACCTTAACTCGGACACACAAGAGGAAAGGTAAGTTCAATGCGCGCCTGGATAACCGCTAAACCGGTTTAAACATAAAGTAAATCAACAATTAACGAGACTGACCTTTCTAAGAAAGTTACCCTGAGTTTAGAATGGCATCAGTCGTTAGAGTAATGTATCCTTCAGTCATCTGATAGCATTTTCATGGGAATATTGATCACATCTTCGACGTCTGTTGAGAAGATCTTGGATAGAACATTTCTCTTTGACAGAAAGATTTCTTCGGTATTGAAAATATACTTATTTATTGGGTCGCAAATGTTTTTAAAAAATCTCAATCTCAACAGACAATGTAGGTCTACCCAGAGTTTAACACTTTTATTTATTATTGTTTTGTCCTCAATGGTGCATTCCGTCTTGCATGCTAGTGTCCTTTCTCTTTCTGTCCAGTTTTTTCCTGTATCTGTAAAAACGCTACCATTTTATACTTTGAGATTTGAGATGAATCGTGTACTCTGTCCTCTGTGCTTTATATTGGATTCATCTGCTTCTTAACATGATCTGCTATGTGCCTGCTTGCTTGCGTGCCAGTAGTTTCCTTCGTGTTTCAGGCGAGGAACCCTCTCATTATACTTTGAAACACATGTTGGCTTTTCTGTCCGTTAAGCTGGTCCGAACTCAAGGAGGCATCTCATATAACTGGAAATGATAACCGGAGACCGTATAACCGCAGTTATTTTCCGCTTATTAGAAATAGTTTTATGAAGCTACATCTTTTTTGTAATGACTGGTAACTAAGAAACACTTTACACTTGCTTGCTGTTGTCCAGAGACACAAGTTTCAGTCTCATTTGTACACTGCTGCAGTAACTATTTGTTTTTCAGTGGTTTGGTATTTTCATGTATCAAAAAAATAACTCTCTAGAAACTGCCTACGTATAAGCAAGTTGCAGTCATGCTATTAAGTACATTTACATTTTTGTTATTGAGGTCGTCACTTTTTTCATCTATCGCAAGCAATAATACCTTAAGAGTATGTTACCAAATACGGGACACATGCACTCACTTTCAATACCTCCTTTTTTAAATGCCAATTTGTGATATTAATAATAATCTTATTCTTTTTTTTGTTCTCGAGTAATACATAGTCAATAAATGTTGTTTCAGACATCTGGCATCTTCGAAGTTTCAGCCTGTGGACGCCAGACGAGCGTTTCCATGCTTTGACGAGCCGAACATAAAAGCCGAGTACACCGTCACACTTGTGCACAGGGATGGCTATTTCGCCTTGTCAAATATGCCAGACAGAGTATGTCGTTTTCTCATACGTTACAATGATGGTTCAATACGTTCAATTACTATAACTTTTATAGCAAAGAGAGAGGGGAAAAGAGAGAGAGAGACAGAGAGAGAGAGAGAGAGAGACAGAGACAGAGAGAGAGAAAGAAGGGGTGGGGGATGGGTTTGAGGAAAACTTGGATTTCGAGGGAAGGGGTATACAGGTTAAGGAGGGGCACATACAAAAAAGAAGCGAGAGAAAGAGAGAGAGTGAAAGAGAAGCTGAGATGACAGACTGACAACACGTCGGACGAGGAAGGAAAGTGGAGAGCTTCTGAGAGTGGAGATATCCCTATCTCGGTAGTTTAGTTTAGAAAACCATATACTTGTATTTCATTGCTTATAATTCAAACACTACAAGTGATTTACAATGTCTGCTTGAAGAGCTACAAATCATTTGAAGATACATATACTTACCTTTGATCGTTTTATTGCCCTCTACATGATGAGTTCTGCCGGTTTGTTAACAAGCTTTAAACCTTGAATTTCTTACATCCAAATATATCTGTTCTAAAAAGGCGTTGTCCTCCGCAATGTTCAGACTATTTCAAACACCAGAGATTAAATCTGAAGTTGCACACTTACCACCATGTCACGCTGTGCATTGTATTGTAAAAGTCCAAGATCATCAACTAACATTTCCTTTGCAGAATACGGAACCCTGGGAACACGATTCGTCACTGAAAGCCACGCATTTCAACCGATCTGTACCAATGTCAACGTATCTCGTGTGTTTTGTTGTGTGTGATTTCAAGAATCTCACAGATGTTACCAAATACGGAACACAGGTCCTCCGAGTGTTAATTTCTTTCAATAAATTAGTTCATAAGTAAAAGTATCAATTTTGTTTCGACTGATTTGCGCTAAGTACGTCTTGACTTAAGTATGTGTTCGGCTGTTTCACAGTAGAACAAAACATTAATTTTTTTGTCAGTATACGTATTTTTGCTGTCCATACAATCATTTTTCATTTGCTTAACGAATTTCACGGGCATATTAATCATTTAAATATTCATTCTTCTGGAACTTGACACAACCTTGTCTTAACATTGAACAAGCACGCTGATGTACCATAAAATCCTATACCTAAATTGTTTCTCTTGAATTTACAATGTAACAGATACGAGTGTTTGCTGCCCCAGATCGTATTCAACAAGCTGCATATTCCTTACATGTGATGAAAATGTCCATGGAAAAGTACCAGGAGCTGTTTAAGGTCCCCTTTCCTCTTCCAAAAAACGGTATGCAATGTTTCCTTCAATAGTGATCGCCTCATTGTGATTTTACTGACTCTAAGTGCCCATTTCGTTCAACTAACAATGATAAACAAAACGTCTGCCTCAATAGTCTATACTCTACCTATCGCACTCACTTCGAAGTAACTCTAAGAACAGAACTCCTCGGATAATTCCGTCATCCTTCATCATCGAGGAGTTTCGATTGTCTCAGAGAACATACATTGTTCAGATAGGACTGGGGACAAAGGTCATTAAAACTAAACAGAAAAACAACTTTTTCATTGTATCCCTATGTGACGAAAGTTGCACATATGTAATATAACGACGATACATAAAGTCTTTATGTAGAATTTCCTTATCTGTCAAGTTGCTTTTTGCATTCAGATATGATTGCGATTCCGAATTTTGTATCTGGTGCGATGGAACACTGGGGTTTGATTGGTTATCGTGAAGTGAACATGTTGTACGACTCAACTCAAGCTTCTGCGGCTAACAAACAGCGTGTAGCTGTCGTCGTTGGTCACGAGATCGCACATATGGTTTGTATAATATATATTAACCAGCTTAATTATCTTTATTACATAAAAAACAAAGGAAAATGGTTTACTTGTGTTTATATGTACAGCATCAGCCAACAAGCGTCGTCGGATGCTCATGTTCGCCCATTACCCTCTTCGTTTGACTGTTGGTTACTTGACCTGTAAATTCTCATAATCATGAATTATAAATGCGATGTATCGTTATACCCGTATAGTGAATAACAGAAAGCTCGGCATATGAAATAAGCGTTTTTAAATAACGCTGAAAGTACCTAAGTGATACCAGTTTGAAAGTTATTAATGCTTATGTCTTCGGTATACTTGTTTCACGCAGATTGAACCAGCGTCATAACTCAACTCATTCATGTTTATGAAAATGGAAGTGTTACCATTAATTCTCTAAGATTACATAATTTAGTGAAAATGGAATACGTACCATTACAAAACTTGAAGAAAAACACTGCCTTTAAACAACTGGACATAAATCAAATTACTTACCTTTCTTAGTAACTATTTGTCTATTTGGAATCATATTTGCGCTAACTTACGATAAAAGGGAATCGAACAGTTTCATACCGGCAGCAGAATACCTTAAAATTAGTATCGTTTTTAAATAATAATTTATTGCTGTATTGTCAGTTTGACAAAAAGTAAACATACATGTTGCCCTCTCTCAGTCACGGTGACCGAATATTGTATCATTTATATATTTATCTGCCTTCTGTTTTTGCATGTTTTATAATGTACAAACTGTGTGCTTATACTAAATAAACTTGGAAACAATCTTCAAGAGTAATTCAGGGTAATCTATCATTATTTATGTTCTAACAATAATTTATTCGAGCAATTGAATGTTTGTTTATTCGTCAAGTGGTTTGGAAACATAGTCACAATGGATTGGTGGGACGATCTGTGGCTAAATGAAGGCTTTGCTAGTTTTGTCGAATATCTTGGTGTCGACTATACCGAACCAGACTGGGAAATGGTAAGTTAACTTGAGGTCTGTATTCTAGTTTAGTTGAACCTGATAAATAAATATCACATAATACACAAATATAGCCTACATTTGAATGACTTTGAAAAACATAACATTTCATTAAATAAGATGAACTGATCATTGAAAGCAAGTACATTTTTGCGCTGTTTATCATCTACTGTAAGTCAACAAGATGCTTTCCAAACAAGCAGATGCGCATATTGGCAGCATGTTCTGGTTCAATGATTTACAGATGGCCCTTAACGCATACTTGATTAAACATTTTGCAGGATGTTGAATTACGAATACTTACAAACTAAGAGCTGCACTCTATAGACAGATCAATGCATCGGATAAAGATTTAAGATTATATATTTACCAAGCCCGGTCAAAGCTTTTTTCATTGTTTATTAAGTAACAGTTAACAAAGTGTTGATTTCATTACTCAATTTAGTGTAACGAAATTATGAACTTCAACTATGTTCTATGTAGATGGACCAGATGGTGGTAGACGATGTTAAACCTGTAATGGTGACAGATGCTGGCATAAACTCACATCCTATTGTAGTCCCCGTCAGCCATCCTAACCAGATTACTGAGGTCTTCGACGCCATCTCTTACAGCAAGGTTAGAAATTTACAAATGTCAAATCATTTACAAATCTGGAAGCCAGTATGTAACGGGTGACATTGTGTGTATGATGGTTTCACTGGCTACATATCCTGTCGATATTCAGAGAACGGTTTATGGGAATAGTTTTATCTAGGTATTTGAAAGTTTTTTCTATAGAATAAATCGAACGGAACGGACAATACTAAGTTGGACTGGTTGAGATGGCATGAATGTCATGTGGATACTATTTAGGGCCAGTCCATGTAAAACAGTAATAAGAAATGCAGTTTGGTGTAAACCTATTTCTTGATTTCAATATAGAAATATGTCCTCTTCAAATAAGCAAATATATTATTTGAAGGGTTCATTCTTTGTTCATTTAGGGAATTAAATTATAACAAAACCAATTGCAGGGAGCATCCATTCTGCGAATGTTACAAGAGATGATGGGACGTGACCCTTTCTTTGACGGTATCTCTACATATCTGAAGAAGTATGAATGGTCCACTGCAACCACGGATGATTATGGGCAGATCTCGGACAGGTGAGTAACCAAGTCACCAGGTATGGTTCAACAGCAGGGACTCAAAGAGTGATTTACTGTCGTGTTCCTATAATTTATCTAATGTATGCCATGATTTTTTGAACGTCGTTTATTTATTATAGATATAGTGTACGACAACACTGTCTGATTTCTGACTAACCAAACACATCTCCTTTCAAGGTGCCTGCTGGATATAGTGTTAAAGAGGTCATGGACACATGGACGCTACAGATGGGCCTTCCAGTCATTAACATCACATTTGACAACAGTGGAGCTAAAACACGTGTCACCGCCTCCCAGAAACGTTTCTTAGCAGACAACAAATTAGAATACGATGAAAACGAATCGCCGTTCAGGTTTATTCTCATTTAAAATACAATTATTTACAATTTCACATAACGTGTATTGTAATTATTTTAATTGCATTAACTTTATCCTGTTTTCATTCATCAAGGATATAAATCAGTATGTCCTCCAGCTGAAATGTTTATGAATGTATCAAGTGGTTTTGATGGTGTCATCCTGTGGTTGACGACGCTTCTCTCCCTTTTTATATACCACACACAATTAGATCCGTATATATGAAATCTTTGTAACGTTGTATCTAAAGAAAGAATTCCGGTATTTGGTTTAGAATAAGCTATTCTCTTCAGCGAAACGAAATAAAATTAAACCGAGTTCTCTAATAATCAATGTATTGGAAATTAACTTGCCAGATACGTAAGTGATGACGGGTCGATGCCTTTTTAGATTATGTCTAGCGAAACTAATCATAAGATTCCTTACAGTCTAGGATTTCAACGCACAAAGACAGAAGTACTTCAAGACAACCGGCCTGTACTCAGTTGAATTTACAATGGGTTATAACAACTTACACAACTTTGAGTCCACCTTTCATTTTCTTGCTGTTATGTTTGTTACAGATACAGATGGTTCGTGCAGCTTGACTACTTGGACAGTAATGGATATCATATTAACTGGATCACAAAAGATCAGGACTCTAGTAAGAACAACTTAATAGCACAATAATCTTCAGACACTTTTACAAATGTAAAAGTATCTACAATTTCCTCTTTTAAGACACTTCCATTCGTCACAGTCCTCACAAATAGACACGTGTACACATCGTGTAGACCACAGTTCTCACATATATAGACACGTGTACACATCGTGTAGACATTTCAACAGCACAGTCCTCTCATATAGACACGTGTACACATCGTGTAGACATTTCAACAGCCCAGTCCTCTCATATAGGCACGTGTACACATCGTGTAGACATTTCAACAGCACAGTCCTCACATATAGACACGTGTACACATCGTGTAGACATTTCAACAGCACAGTCCTAACATATAGACACGTGTACACATCGTGTAGACATTTCAACAGCACAGTCCTCACATATAGACACGTGTACACATTGTGTAGACATTTCAACAGCACAGTCCTAACATATAGACACGTGTACACATCGTGTAGACATTTCAACAGCCCAGTCCTCACATACAGACACGTGTACACATTGTGTAGACATTTCAAAAGCCCAGTCCTCACATATAGACACGTGTACACATTGTGTAGACATTTCAACAGCACAGTCCTCTCATATAGACACGTGTACACATCGTGTAGACATTTCTACAGCACAGTCCTCACATATAGACACGTGTACACATTGTGTAGACATTTCAAAAGCCCAGTCCTCACATATAGACACGTGTACACATTGTGTAGACATTTCAACAGCACAGTCCTCACATAAAGACACGTGTACACATTGTGTAGACATTTCAACAGCCCAGTCCTCACATATAGACACGTGTACACATTGTGTACACATTTCAACAGCACAGTCCTTTCATATAGACACGTGTACACATCGTGTAGACATTTCAACAGCACAGTCCTAACATATAGACACGTGTACACATTGTGTAGACATTTCAACAGCACAGTCCTCACATATAGACACGTGTACACATTGTGTAGACATTTCAACAGCACAGTCCTTACATATAGACACGTGTACACATCGTGTAGACATTTCAACAGCACAGTCCTTACATATAGACACGTTAACATATTTAGACACCTTCATCAAACATGGCTACTAACTTGTAGTTTTACCAATGTATTTTATATTTCTGCTTACATTTCAGTTACATTTGAAATCAACACTGACATGGGCCATGCAGATAGTTTAATCAAATTCAATGTAAATGACACCGGGTTCTATAGGGTGAATTACCCAGACGTATTTTGGCGGAAGATAGCAACTGCTCTGGAAACGCAAGGCCCGATGGCTGTGAGTAGAATACTATAAATTTGGAGTTACTTTCAAGAAAAATTGGCATAGTAATGAGCTGTCAAAACATGTGTAAATGCAATTCGGTTTTTCTCTTCATGTCTACTATATATGTATTAGGAATTTCACTCGGCCAGTTAGTGCATACATCAAAGATTATATAACAAGGACAAATATTTTCTGCGCGAAATACTGCCAAACGAGAGCTATACTTGACCTGGTGCTTCAACTATACATTCCAGGTTCCTTTCTCAGCTGACAGGACGGGTCTTGTCGATGATGCTTTCAATCTAGCTCGGGGTGGTTACATACGTTACGATGTTGCCTTGGAAATGACGAAGTATTTGGACCAGGAACGCCACCACCTGCCCTGGGACTCAGCATACAGTGGTATTACTTACCTGAAAGACATGTTTATACATGGTGGAAAGTTTAATGATTTGCGAGTACGTATAAAACATACAGTTCGACAGTGTATCTGCAAACACATATATAAATTATATATATATATATAAGTTATAAAAACATTGTCTTATACCTGTTTGATTGTTTGGTCAGCCTTTTATTTTGATTCCTTCTTATGCAATTAAAAGAAACACTAGCTGTCACCATTTCGGATGAAGATACTACGAGGTCTAACACTGAACAGTAAATACTAGATGCTTCAGATGTTTTTAAAACATCTCTGCATGGACATTTTTATACCGCTCACGCTTAAAATGAAAAGTATTTATCTAAAAAGGCTTGTTTTTTCAGGCAAAAATGCTCTTTTCAATTGTATGTCTTAGATATCCCCCAACTTACGGCGTACCTGTTGCGGATATTATACATATTACTTTACCTGTAGTAGGAGGACATTGTAACGTCACTGTATTTGCATGTTTCAGAAATATTTCATCAAGAAGGTTCGGCCAGTGTTGGATCAGTTGACATGGGAAGACGGCGACTCACATTTAGACAAGTGAACGTCCATTTTTTAATTCAACTGTTTGCAACTCACTATTGATATTACTGTATGATTATAGAAGCCCGTCGGCCCGAAAGTGCAGTTGCACTACAGAACCAGCTATGTTTTCCTCGAGTTTTTATGATCAAGCAGAGGGAGGCCGGTTTCCCTGTCTGTAATTTACACACACTTTTTTGTCAAATACCTTAATTTTGAACCTAGAGAAAACTGACTGAGTTATAGCAATACTTGCTGCCTGATGCCAGTTTCTGCTTAATTAATATGACGATAGCTGCATGGCCAATAAGTGCTTCAGAGTAATATTTACCGCCATAGTAAAGCGTTACGTACGAGTACGAAGATATATCTGGCATTATTTTTCAACATCACAGTAAGTCAGTCATAAACAAAATGTTGCTGGCAACATACTGATATCGATGTAATATATCAATTTACAGGTTAATGCGCTCCAATATAATTCGGTTGGCATGTGAGTTCGCAGACGATTATTGTCTCGGAAATGCAACAAATAAATTCCGGAACTGGATCGACAATAATGAATTGTATGTATAGTTTGTTGTTATTGCTGTTATTGTGGATCAGATAAGAGATTTTTTATCAGTACCGTGTTTCAATGCAAGGAAAAACTCTAACCTGGAAGAACGCTTGGCAAACCATTTAAATGAAAACGTTTCCTGTTAATTTTCTGTATGCCTGACAGTTCTCATCTAAAAGCTATGAACTTGATAATTAATAATGCAGACTAAAGTCACAAAACATGGGACTGTGAGAAAACAATGGTCAACATTGGTAAATGATTAGATCTCATATTTTGATAATCAAATAAAATATTTTATGAGCTAGGTAGGTTGTGTACGGAAAAGGAGACCCCGGATGTGAAACTAATGACTAAGAGTTCATACTTTACATATCGATTCACTGTATTTAAAGAAATTCTTAAATAGAACTTAAATAAATTAGCGACAGAATTCATTCGTACGGCTTATATTACAGTATATCACCAAATATACGCACGTACGTGTACAAGTACGGTATGAGTTCTGCCGGCACGGAGTCAGACTGGGACATCATGTGGGATAAATACGTCAACGAGAACGTGCCACAAGAAAAAATCAAACTTCTGTATGGTCTGGCAAATACTAAACATGTCTGGCTGCTGAACAGGTAAATGTTTCCCCTTTTTTCTGAAGGAACAATCATTGAAGTGCATATTTTAGCCAGGTATCAAGAAAAGCAGTTGTAACAAGTATTATAATGTATTAAATTAAGTATATTGTAATAAGTAAAAAGTAAACTATATTAAGCATATTGTACAACACTTAACTAAGTTACCGATGTCGTATCAAATCTTGAACACGCCCCGTTCAACAGGGCGCACAACATCAATATTAGTATTATTGCGACATTTACCCGCTTAGCTTTATTATGCCCCCGAAGGGAGGCATATTAAAATCGCACCGTCTGTCCGTCTGTCTGTCCGTCCGTCTGTCTGTCCGTCAGTGCGTCCCCACTTACAAATTCGTGTCCGGACTGTAACTCTGTCATGCATTGAAGGATTTTAAAATAACGTGGCACACATGTCTAGCACATCAAGACGACGTGTCGCGTGCAAGACCCACATCCCTACCTCAAGGGTGAGGTCACACTTGGAGTATGAGGTCCCCCCCCCCCTATGGAATCCCTCTATATATGCACTTTTCGTGCCCCGACTGTAACTTTGTCATGCATTGAAGGATTTTAAAATAACTAGGCACCATGTCAGCACATCAAGACGACGTGTCGCGTGCAAGACCCACGTCCCTAGCTCAAAGGTCAAGGTCATACTTAGAGTTTGAAGGTAATGGTTCCTCTCTAACAATATGCCACATTCGTGTCCGGACTGTAACTTTGTCATGCATTGAAGGATTTTAAAATAACTTGGCACAAATGTCAGCACTCAAGACGACGTGTCGCGTGCAAGACCCACGTCCCTACCTCAAAGGTCAAGGTCCACTTAGATTTTATAGGTAATGGAATCCTGTATATATGCATAAATTTGTGTCCGGACTATAACTTTATTATGCTTTGAAGGATTTTAAAATAACTTGGCAAAAATGTCTAGCACATAAGCGGATGTGTCCAGGCAAGACCCAAGTCCCTACCTCAAAGGTCAAGGTCACCTTAGTGTTTAAAGTAATGGAAACTGTATGCATGATTACTCTGTCATGCATGGAAGGATTTTAAAATTACATAGCACTTTATTGAGCACATGGAGAGGACACGACTGTGAGGCACCTCTTTCGGGGGCATTCGTCACTTGTGAGGGACAGCTCTTGTTATAGATACTTATCGCTTGAACTCTTCATTAGACTGGCTTTTTATGCCCCCGAAGGGTGGCATACTGAAATCGTACCGTCCGTCTGTCCGTCCGTCCGTCTGTGCGTCCCCATTTACAAATTCGTGTCCGGACTGTAACTCTGTCATGCATTGAAGGATTTTAAAATAACTTGGCCACTGTCAGCACATCAAGACGACCTGTCGCGTGCAAGTCCCACATCCCTACCTCAAAGGTCAAGGTCACACTTGGAGTATGAAGGTTATGGAATCCTCTATATATGCACACATTCGTGTCCGGACTGTAACTTTGTCATGCATTGAAGGATTTTAAAATAACTTGGCACAAATGTCTAGCACATCAAGACGACGTGTCGCGTGCAAGACCTACATCCCTACCTCAAAGGTTAAGGTCACACTTAGAGTTTGAAGGTAATGGATTCCTCTATATATGTATATATGCACACATTCGTGTCCGGACTGTAACTTTGTCATGCATTGAAGGATTTTAAAATAACTTGGCACAAATGTCTAGCACATCAAGACGACGTGTCGCGTGCAAGACCCACGTCCCTATCTCAAAGGTCAAGGTCACACTTAGAATTTATAGGTAATGGAATCCTGTATATATGCATAAATTTGTGTCCGGACTATAACTTTATTATGCTTTGAAGGATTTTAAAATAACTTGGCAAAATGTCTAGCACATCAAGCGGATGTGTCCAGGCAAGACCCAAGTCCCTACCTCAAAGGTCAAGGTCACACTTAGTGTTTAAAGTAATGGAATACTGTATGCATGATTACTCTGTCATGCATGGAAGGATTTTAAAATTACATAGCACATTTATTGAGCACATGGAGAGGACACAGACTGTGAGGCACCTCTTTCGGGGGCATTCGTCACTTGTGAGGGACAGCTTTTGTTATAAATACATTTAACTATGACTTAATGCATTAATATTAACATGTTGTATCATTCAAAGATAGCACCTCATTCCACATTCCATGACACTTTCAGATACTTAGACTACTGTAAAGATTCGGAGAAAGTACGATCTCAGGACTTCTTCAGTGTCGTTACGTACATATCCCAGAATCCTGTAGGAAACCCCGTGGCATGGGACTGGGTGAGATCGAATTGGGACTACCTAGTCAACAGGTTGGACACTGTTAATGAAATTATTATGAAATTATATTGTCGATTTTTCATCTGCACTTTTGTTAGAAATACTGATACTTACTTAATTATCATTTCCGATTTATCAGTCACCATATACTGTAAATTGTTGAACAGTAAGCACGTTTTTATTTTTTCATGTTCTTTTCGGAGTTATCTCGCTTTAACCGCGGCGTTCTCGTTGTAGATTTTCGCTGTATAACCGCTACCTAGGGAGGCTGGTCCCGAACATTATCAGCAAATATAATACACAGTTCAAACTACAGGAGGTAAGAAAATACAATATTTTATCTCAAACAAGATGAACGTTAGTTAAGATGACATGGTAAATGATATCGATATACACAATGTATTTAGCTATAGTAGTTGCAGAAATTTATAGCTATCACAATATAATATGTTGGCATAGGAAAATTGTTTTACAGTTTATGACTCCCTCGTGTGAATTTTACCCTATGTTTTCCTCGTTTTTTTTATCTTTATTTTACAGTAAAATTGAAACCAATTAAGTAGATGTACAGGCACGGCTCGGTGCTCGGAATCGAACAATTTATACATTAGATTTGTTATAATTATGTAGAAATTAACCCAAATACATGTATATTGACCTGATTTAGTATATCATTCTTGAATAGTTATTTTGAAAATGTAAGGCTGAAGTATTTATTCTGATATAGGCGGAGGAGTTTTTCCGCAAGTACCCGGATGCTGGTGCAGGCTCGCGGGCACGAGAGCAAGCAAGGGAGAGTATTCAGAGAAATATAGACTGGATGGAAAACAACGCAGAGCATATCAGTACATGGCTTGTACAAAACATTTAACATTATAAGGAAAAGTACAAGTTCTGTATCGTATCAGTGAAAACAGTCGCTCAGAAATACATGTAGATTAGAAATCAACTTTTGCATAGTGTTCCGTATGAATGAATTTGTCACGTGATAACAGAAAATGTGCATTTATATCCGTGACATTTGTTGTTGTTTGTCAACAGCCCTTTCATTTCATTTTTTTGTATTAAACATGTGTATTTGTTTTATTTACTCAGAATGAATTTGCGATTTATGTAATAAAATATGTTTAATGAATTACAGTTCATGATGAGAATCTCTGCAAAAAACAAATGTTTCTCAAGCGTACGTGAAGTGCAGATGTTTTTGACGTTGGTGTTTCATAATGTAATAATACCGATAATTTACAACTCATTTGATGCACCTTTAGAGAACTTCAATTCGTTGTTATTGCATACTTTAGATATATTTTGTAATTTTAAAAGCAATAAGTTGGGCATGGATTCCTCCATGACTGTGTTGTCCCAATCTAAGCACAGTTCTTTATTATGATGAATGGATATTGCAGAATTGTGAAACTCCGTAATGGGTTTTCAAAGGCTTAAATGGAATTACATGGATACGTTTGTAATATCTCTTGATAATTTCAATTTTAAGGAACAAATCGGAAGGGTCTAAATCACTCTTATATTTGTAACATTTTCGCTGGAATCGATTAAGATGTCACCGGTCTGTTGATAAATGACACTGGGGATCAAAATTTGACATTATTTTGTTCGCAATAAATGGAAGGAACGAATGGGGGATTACGGCCGGAACAATTTACGCTCCCTTCATGAAATGGCTTTTATATCATTCATTTTTAGGTGTTGCACCTAATGTCTGTCTGTTGTTTTCTCTTTATTTAGCAAAGATGGTACATTTTGTTCTTAAAAATGAAAAAAAACAGGTTCAGTGATGAAATTGTTTCATTTTAGTACACTGGCCTTCTCTTGTAGAAAACTAGCCTGAGAGTATGCTTATATATGCAAACTGGTCCTATTGGGTTCATCCAAATCTTCATCTTCATCTTAATCTATTGTCACAAACTTTTGACCTGTCAGGACCTTTTCCCAGAGCAAAGTTCAGCCTCGTATCATTTGTGAGTTTAGACCTGGTCCAACTAATGTCACGGTTTCCTTTAATAAGGCTTAGGCATCCGTGTTGTCTATATATCACTCGTGTCCCAGGAACGGCCATCACTGTGTAGTTTATTCCTAAAATTATGAGCTTCCCGCTCCACCATAATATTGGTCTGAATTTGTTCTTTACTAGGAGGTGAATGATGGAGACTTCAATGTTTGCTGTCAAAAACAACGCATATTGCTGAGACAAGGTAAAGTACACACACAGTCTGAATCTTAAAAATAATTTACCATTCACATGAGTCTCCTTTAGACTGACAACACTATACTCTAACTGATAATCAAAAGTTATGTTCAAACTGGCTGTAATATATTTGTTGTTTCAGTAATCATACTTCAAAATTTATTTTTAATGTAAAAGGTTGTTGTTAAACATAAAACCGCTTTGTCGGTTTGATACAAAACGGGTAATCGGACAGCTATACATAGCCGACAATAACCCTTTGATCTTTCATCATTGATTCTTTTATCGCAACCTCATTGATGTGCATTGTCCGTTTGTACTCAATTGTTCTTGCCATGCCTTATGTCCGAAATTCCAAAACTGTTTAAATTTTAATAGTGTTTATAAAGAATCAGCACTGTAGCAACGCCGTCATTTATCCAATTTGAGAGGTCACGTGATCAAACATAGGGGATTTTCTGGATTTGTAAGTTAAATTGTGGTCAGACAATCTCGACTGATGTACATCTTAATCCGGTCTTTATCTTCGTGATTTATGAATAATGTATAGACATATATTCAAGCATTTTCTTGGATTTACGGTAAGTCGTGAGAATAATTCTTGCGTAAGAATAGCACAGATGTTTCATGTTTAACAGTGAAGTGATCTATCAGAACAAAGACCATTTAAGCCAAAATCGGACAGATATGGGGCATTTGGACTAACCTGTAATTCCAGTAATGCCTGAAGAGATGGAAATATTCATTTGATACGATAATGTCAATTAAACAATAAAATCGTTGTTTGTGTAAAAAATGATAGATATTATTGAAATAATTAATTTGTAGTTGGTTATCACTTGAATCAAGGGTCTATAGCAGTTTTCAAACTGTAAGAAATGGTCAAATTTACCATATAACTTCATATGCAATGTGATTACAACATGAACCGAAGAAGTTTCACGCGCTACAGTATCGACCACTGTCCCTGTCCATAAAGTTAAATTTCGCACCAAGTCGAAAGGTTTCCGGAGACCGAAAGTGTCGAATAGTTTTAGAAAATTGTTTACATGTCAGGTTGGCTGTTTGAAAGCCTTCAACCTTTAAGAGGGTTTTCATTTAAGACCATGCCAGTCAAGCTCCCCATACTATTCCCCACCGTAACCAAAAAGACTTCTCTGCCTTATCATTGCATTGTCAGATTGGTACTTTTTGTTTTTCGCTTAAATTTGAATATCACGGTTGGTTAACTCTCCCCACCACAACAAAATGCGGTGATAGAAAACTGTGGGTTGTGCACTTTCGAGGTGGTTCTACCAACTAAACGATAAATGTGGGTAAGATTTTTGAAAATTTTGTTTTAAGTTATTTTATTGAAGAACTTTCAAAAATAGGGGAATGTTGTTATACTAGCAGAAATGTTGAGACTACCGTTTTGCATGAAATGTCGAAACAAAAAAAAACAAAATTGTAGTTTCTAGAATCTTAATAAGTTGTCGACAATCTTGATTTTCAATAACCAAAGTTAGACTTTCCTTATTTTTTGGTCCCAAATCCCGTTTTTCCAAATATATTTGATATGTCATGTACGACTACATGTACAAAATAGCTATTTCTTGTCACTGACCGATCCGGCGAGTAAATAAATAGAAGTTACGGCCAATTTTTCAATGAGGTGGTGGGGAGGAGTAAGAGGTGGTGGGGATTTGAAAGTGGTAGGTAAGATGCGTATTTTGTTTCGACATTTCATGCAAACGGTAGTCTCAACATTTATACTGGTAACTACATTCTCCTAGTTTTGAAGGTTCTTCAATAAAATAACTTAATATAATTTTTTTCAAAACTCATACATTTCTCGTTTATTTGGTAGAACCCCACGACCTCAGAAGTGCGCAACCCACAGTTTCCGTTCACCACATTTTGTGGTGGTGAGGAGAGTTAACCGCCCGTGAATATTGTACGTACCCCTTATTTAACTATTTTCCTAAACGCTAACCTGCTTGTATGTATTTCAGGGTAAGTAAGAAAACATTTATCTGAACATAAATTCGAAAAGTTTGAAAATTTCAGGAATATAAGTTAACATCCGTCGCATACAGACACAGATCTTGACAAATACTAAATTATTATACGAGATAAACGTACTGAAAAACAGTGCCAATACAGTGAGACAGCAAACAGAAAATTAAATTTTATGTTTCTTAGTAAAATTATATGGTTTTATCTAGTGTTTGTGAGATATTGTTAATTCCTTCTTCGCCCCTGGTTCTATGCTGGCCATTGCTGGGCGCTATGGAACTGCATTGTCAGGATTTCGTTTCCTCCCTTGATTTTTTATTTATCCTTTTACGCCCATTGAATACATAATCTATGTTTCGGTAATATAATCTGCTAGATGTAAGGAGTGCTTCTTTAATGTGTTTTGTGAAATTAATAATCTGCTTCGCTTATTCTAGACTATAGCTCAAGACGTTTGTAAGTATAAGTATTTTGCCAATGCGTTTAAATAGTTTTGATCACGTTATTACACATGACTGGTGTTTATCATCAAACTGAAATGAGCTTCATTTGCCCACATGTGCACGAGAGATTTTATATAATCGTAATGTGTACGTCAATTAGTCTGTTTACACTAAAGGGACACCTACCAGAGGCTTTTTATGGTCCGTTTTTACAAAAAAGTTACTGAAGTATCTCTCAAAGTGAAAAATCACAGGAGCAGAAGGGGGACAAGTGCAACCAGCAACTCAGTGTTTCCATCTGACCAGTACTATCTCAATCTCACCCAAGCTCTTCTTCTAATAGCACCCATAAATCTTTTAAAAGCGGGAAGCACTTTACTCTCACTCAGCATGTTGTCATAAATGTATATGCGCAATGCTAGTCTACACCTGTAAATGAGCTTTTCATCAAGTCTCGGCCAGGGAACTTCAAATCAAAAACCACCACCCTCTGGTCCACTAACTGCTGTAAATAATATGACGCAGTGCTTGCAACAACACTTTGAGGAGACTGACATTCAGCTGAAGGTGGCTATTTATCATCTCTCTAAAAATGAACCTCAAGAAGTTTCCAAAACCGTTGAGAAGATTAGAAATATGAACAAAGTGAAGCATCATCAGCTACAGTACCAGCTACATTGTAAAGACTCTTATGACAAGTATTACTGGACTTGAGCAGAAAGTAGTATCCTTGCAGAAAAGAGAAAAATACCTTCTACACAGTCAGACAACAATGCAGCAGAAGATGGACATGGAAGAGCCTGCATGTAAAAAGGTCTTTTGAGGACAGTGATGACAAACAGTGTATAGCACACAAACTGATTTCTTGGGGAATCATGGCTTAATATCTTGGCCTACGAACTGATTTTGTTTGGCAATCTTGTAGGACGTTTGCTTGCTTATAACACTTTTTGTTTAATTCTTTATGTGCCTTTTTATGTGTGCATGCTGAATGCTATATTTGAAAATCTGTTTTTCTACAAATTTCCACATATCATATTTTTGTTAACAATGTCATAGTTTTCCACATTTCTTATTTTTGTAAATTTAATGTCAAAGTTTTACACATAACTTAATTTTGTCAATAATGTTTGCATTTAAAGGTAGAACAAGGTTCTTATGGCATAGCATCTTCCTTATCATGTTAGTGCACCATGTAGCAATGTTTCTTGCAATTGTTTTCCTTTCAAAGTCCTGATTTATTCTAAAATGTATAAAGCCGCTTGAATGTCTCTGTTATTTTATTGCTACTTCCTAATGCTAAGTACAGTTCACTTACAGCAGCCTGTTTTTGGTATACTTTGGTTTATTCACATCTTTTTACAAGACTATATATTCCTATAGAACCTTCTTCTAGCCTTTCCTGAGATTGGCACCTTGTTTTTAGCCAGTCTCTGGTTTTGTTTATGTTTCATTAAAGAAATTTAAAAAATCTGGTTTGTGTAACCCAGGGCAATAAACAGAGCACAACGTGAGAGAGAAAAAAAGGGGAAACAAGTGGCACGCACTATTGCCTCCACACCTCAAAGTGCTACAAACATGCACTCTGCCAGCAATAGCCAGCCCTCCACGTCTATGAATACTCCCAACGCATACACTGCCACATTGGTAATTCAAATTTCATATGCTTCATTTAGGGGGCCAAGATACAAAATAGAGGCATTTGGAAATGCCGCCAAAGAGGTTTCATTATGGCAAAAAGAGTTCAAATGGGTTTTAGTCATTATGTTAATGACATTATCAAAATTCTATACAAATGTACAAATTTGGCCAAGATTTCTTCAAAACGCCTGTTTGATTTGATTTAACAGTACATTAGATATTATCCCGACGTACTACAATGACCATTTGACAGTGTCATTGGCAGTTCCGCTAAGAGCGGTACATGTGTTAAAAGGACTGCCATGAACCCACAAGAGCAAATAGTGACTGCTCTATAGATATTAACCGAGTGTATCAAGTGTAAAATATCATGAAAATTATGCTGTATGTGGACACTGCATTAAAGTTGCTAACTGATAAGTGTTCCAAAATAAGTGTAGTGTTACTTGTAATTATCTGTATACAAGACCCCATATTATCACATATTTATAATCTGTGTTCTTGATACAAAAAGGCCATCTGTGATAGTTGTTTAGAGGGAAATATGCTACATCTAGTAGATTATATTCTCAAATCATAGATAATGTGTTCAATGAACGTAAAATGATAAATAAATAAAACTTTAAAGAACAACATATGGCGAAAAATGCCTCATTTGACCACAATTGATCACATATAGAGAGCCTTCTGAAATAAATCGCATCCACCCATTAATTGTACAACAAACGACGCTGCATTGATTGTTGAAAAGTTTACGGTACTGCAACATATTTTAAAACGCTGATTTTACCGATAATGACTGGAGAGCATAGCTTAAACTTTTAGGTTAAGTTATAATATTAACGAAAATTCTTTTATTTATGTTATTGAGGTTATTTAGTTTGACATCAGTTATAGGGTTAGTCCCGTTAAATAAAGATATCCCCCCCCCCCCCATAATATATCTTCACTTTTTTTTTTTTTTCCCCAATCGTCGAATAGAATCATCTAATTGTCTGAGTACATGGAACAAATCATACCCCCCCCCCCTTCTATTCCTATATCTACAAGTAGTAGCTCCTGACAAGCTGGCTATCAACATATCAGTTCGAAAACGTGTTCAAAGTGAAAATGCAAACATTGCATCTGAATGGCCCCAGAAAGGTACGGCAATTATTCAGATGGTCAATCAAATAATATGTCTGATACCAACAGTGTAATGGATCGAGCGGTTGAGAACTCGCCTGTACTAAATGTACCGTAGTGTCTGGAAAGACTTTCATGCATGTGAGTAATATGCAAAACATTGTTTTATCAAATCGATGATTTTATTTGCTTCGAAATAGGCTAAATGTTACAGAACAGGGGGTTGAACACGGTCCGTTTGACTAGACGAACCTGTGTCTTACCTTCAGAAATTTTCAACTTTCAGGAAGATAAGACATGGCTAATGAACGTTATGCTCGCTGAGACAGGTTATGGTTTTACTTATTGGGTAGAATAATCTTTCGGCGTTTTAACAAGACCAAGTTTAAGCCGATATGTCATTTATTCGTAGAGAAAAGTTAGTCGATAGCAGACAGGGGATTTTCTTGTGAATCAGCGAGTTTCATCCCCTGTATTTTATATAGGTAATAGAAGGTGGGTGGGGTATGATTCGATCCCCTGCGGTCTGAACTGGTTGCGAAAAAAGTATATCCATATGGTAAAGGATAAAAATAACACTCGATACAGTAGACGCTGAAAAACATGGTCATCAAGTGAAGCATACCCTTTGTCTTAACTCTTTACATTGAATTCAATAAAACTTCATATAATGATCAGGCACAGTAAAAGAAAGTGCCGTGTACAAGAACCATAAATATATCTCGACTCATTACACTCGAGTTATACCAAGAACCATAACTCTGTTTTAGTTTTTACAAGGTATTCTGTCACTTTTAACTTCTTCAGTTGAAAAAGCAGTCTTGCGAGGGTATCAATCACACTAAGTGATAGGTCTAGTTAGAATTTCATTCATTCCTTTTGAAAAGGATGTGTGCCGTTGGGTTTGTGGAAGATACAATATGTTTACCTGTTTACTCGTGTGTCAATGAAACCCATGTGATGAAGTAAGTGTGATGTGTTAAGAAGCAAGGTTGTTGTGCTCGTTATCTCATACTTAGAATCTCTGTCTCTGATAGCATTGCGTGAAGAGAAACGTGTGTAGGTCTCCCTTGTCAGTACATTGCCTCTCCACGGACAGGTCTTATGCAATACCTCAATTGGGCGACACGCGAAAACACCTCGTGCTTCATGCTGAACTTCAATGGTCTCTAGACTCCGTTTAGGATGTAGCTCTTTAAATCATGACCTATTTAGAAAGTCAGTTATCGAATCACTACAATGCTTTTGTGGCGAAATAAAGACAGTTAATAACTTTCTACTTTCGTGTCGCAATTATACATCTCAAAGACAATGATTTGAGATAGACCTGCCTTGTCCGACTACATGCCAGCGTATTTTGTATGGATGGGAAGAACTAAATTTTAACCAGAACACTTTAGTCGTCTCACTAGTTCAGAAATACATCCTCGCTACGGAGCGTTTCTCATCGCGAGCTGGAACACCGGACTTGCAACTTTCAAATTAATAACGTTCACTAAACAACATTATCATTATTCCTTAATAATTATTTCATAATTGTTTTTCCTTTTTTCCACTCTTTTACATGTCCTTTACACCTTTCTTTTTCATCTCACTGTATCTTTAAAATTGCTATAAAACACACAAAGCATCCCATCTTACCGAAAATCGTAGGAGCTGTATTCATATAAGCCTTTAAAGGGCTTGTTTACAAATCCTAATACAACTGATAACTTATGTGTATATTATTGTTAAAATGTTTGTTTACAAATTGCCATACATAATGTATTATCTTTCTAGAAATTAATACTTTTTAAACTAATGGTCTGTAGAATCTGGGAGATAGATTCACGGTATTCTAGGTCCGCTGTCGTGTTGACAGGCCTCAAGCTATAAGCAATTGGTGTGCGGGTAGAACTAGGACAACTATCAAGTTCCCTTATGTGATTTCAGGAAAGGTGTTTGCATCATAAACTAAAGGTCAAACTAGAGAGCTATAAACATATATACCTGACCAGAGTCTCGCTCTATAACAAATGGTGCAGTGCATTTTCAAAATGACTGCAGTTATTCAGAGCAAACCAGAATAGAGCAAAATGTAACTCAGGATCTGAGTCCCGATAGAGTCCGCCCTTTACTACTGGAATTCACCAACTTCGTCATAGAGCCACAGTGCGAGGAAGGGAATCTACTTGCAATAAAACTTTTGAAGTTGGAATGCAGGAAGAAAGCCGAAATAAACATATTCTGAAAGAGAAACACCTTCAGTGTTAGAGGGTCTATCTGTGGTTCCACTGAGGCAGGTAAGAAAGAGCAAAAGGAAAAAATCCTTACACTGATAAGAAACAGTATTGAAGCAAAGCAAACCAGCATATACGTGGATAGCTTTGAGTGTGTAGAACTTGACAAGATAAAAGATACTGCTGGCGAATGACGCTGGTTTACCTCTTTCACTCTTGACAGGAGACATAAGAAAATTTGTCAAAAGCGAAATGGGTGAACTGGATGTATACTAGTAGGTAAATACATTTGTTCCGGACAAGAGTTGTTTCCCTTATTGGATCTACAAGATAGCCTTTTGCCTGATGGAGTTCGTACGTAAGACATTTCAAGAGATACGGTTGGTTAATGAAGCAGTCACGAAAGGATCCAACGAGGTCCTTCCGAAACCTACACAAACATACGGAGAATGCAGATCATAGTGGAATGATGACTTAGATGATCTTGATGTTCAATTACCAGAAGCAATGCAAGACATCCAAACACATTCCTCTGAATAAATCAATATCAAGCTTAACAAGCAAATACAAAGTTCTTAAAAACTAAGATCCAAGATAGACAAAAAGTTTAGAGGGTAAAAAATGCATACAGCAACCTAACAGTTCACACAAAGCTGTAAGGAGTCAACAATATTGGTAGAGGCTGTCTGCGGTAGAAAACAAAAAGGTTACAGATTCGCTAACAATATCGAACACATGTGTAGCATTTCTTTAAGAAGAATGAACCAGAGAGAGGAAAGAAAAGAAGAAAGGGAGAGGAGAATCTATTGTTAAAAGTGAGATCTCATCCTAAAGTAGCTACATTTTCCCTCAAACAGCTTACACTGTTTATCAAGGAAAAGTGTATGACCCAGAAAAGAAGATGTGTTGCAGGATGGGGAACCTCAGACAGACTTGATTATTTTTTTTAAAAAGTCAAGTGTGTTTTGTTCAACTTAGTTAGAGACAGAAAACCGATTTCATAAAAATAACAAAATTTTTAAAGCTGTTTCACAAGGAAAAATATACGTGTGTTTGCGTGTAGAACTATTTCTGTGTTTTTCTTTTAAAGCTGCTCGCTTTTAGTTGCAGTTGAAAAAAAAAACTTTAAAAAATGACACACTCATACATAAATATAAAACTAAAGGCTAGAATCAACAATAGAAGTAAAAATATAGGTAGGAATTTGCAAAAATCGAATGAAAATGCTGGTTTTACGGCACCGCTACAATATATGTTTATATTGGGATTTCAAAAGCGTTTGCAATGCTTCATTATTTGATAGCGTATTATTTCAAATCTACAGATATACTTGACAGGAAGTTATAGTGGAACCTTTTTATATGACTATATGTTCTAAAATGTGTTATTTTCATACAGTTTGAAGAACTTTATTTTTTACCAAAATCAGAGAGCGAGCAGCTTTAACAATCTTCGTTCAGTCATGTCACAAAATACCCACTTGTATATTTTGATGTACTTTACGTTTCAGTAGGCTCCGCAGAAATTAATTCATAATTTAATAAAGCATACTCTCTGTGTAGAAGAAATAACAAAAATGTGACATTCATTTGTTTTATTCTCAAACAAAAAGTTTTATCATTGCCTTAACCCTGGCTTATATTTGTTCAATAAAACACGAGACAATATGCATTGAGTGTTTCCATAAACGTGTCAATTGCTACGTAATTAATGTTGTTATGCTTTACCTACCGTCTTTCAGTTATTGATCAAGATGTCACTTGACAATGTGGCTCCATAATGTACGAGGAGAGAAACGTAGAGTGTTGTATATCCAGGTTTGAACCTTTGATCCTCGGTACATCCCTGATATCCGGGTAGCTTAGCCGCTCTAGCATTTACTGCAGGAATGTGAATATTTATCAATTTCCCTGGCAAGAAATTTCATCTAAATAAACAGATGTGCCATGATAGATTGTGTTTTAAACAGATTTCGCGAATAATGACGCGAACCTTGGCTTGGTACAATGTCACAAAATGGTTTATTGCTTGTCTTATTTCCTTTCTGCTCGATTTTAATTTTGTTTGACATGGTTTTGAAATTAATCCTATAAATATGTGTTTTGCATGACAATAAAAAATTATTAGTTTGGTTATTGTGTATGCTTATTTGTCTTTGATAGCTTATAAAGTGTTCTTAAATAATCAAATTTAGTTGACATTTTTAAATGTAGCATGTCTTTAGAATATCTAAGTTAGGATTTATTGAAAGAAAGTACAATTTCGTATATTTTATATATATTCATTTCGTTTTTAATCATGAGTAAATTAGATATTTTCTTATGCGTTGAAACATGATTTTCACTTTGTTAAAAGCATAATACATTTATCATAAATCGTTTATAACTTAACTAATAAAACGTTTGCAAACTTTAGAAATGATCAACTGAATGTGAAAAGTGATTGTAGAGAGAAAAAACATTTTGCAAAATTCCATGACATCTTTCAAATATTTACTATAAGTTCACCCGTATTTGTCGATTGTTTTGGGTCACTTCATTCTCTATAAGAGCACTTGCAATATGTCAGTCACTGCTTTGGCTGTGAAACTATTGTGATTGGAGTTCAACAATGTATAAACAAAGACAAACATTTCTAAAATGCAATGCTAAGTATTGTTTTAATCATATGCAATCCTACACCAACCTGTGGCCTGCTTGGCTACACAAGTATACTTCATGTGTTCGTTTTTTATTTTTTTAAAATTTTATTAATGTAACAAAGGTAAAACGAATAGTGATATTATTTCAGATTTCGTTGACATATTTACAAAATATTAACAGCAAGCACTGACTACAGAAAGTATAGAAGTTATTCATTATTGAATACAAATGCTCTGATTCATAAAGGAGTTCTTGTTCTATTGCTACGGGGGACATATGCAAAGTTATATTTAAGTATCACTTCATAGCTGTAAATGATGCTCCACTCTGTTTGGTAACTTCGTGGGGGTTCTATCAGATCTTTGTATGGGGTTACAATAAACGCGCGTTTTCATAGTTATATCTGTATTATTTTGTTATCACTAATTTTGGTTTCTTAAACAAACTGAAAAAGTGCAGGTTTGGTGCGGTGAAGGGCATCCCTCAAAACATAGGAGCATAGGGGGAAATATAGGACTCTCTGCAGTATGTGGACTCTCTATTGTCTCCTTAGCACTGTCTGTATTTCCCAAACTGCTGAAGCAGTAGTAAAGTAACTGTGTTTAAGAAAGGGTGTCTAATGTTTTTTGTCATTGAGAACAAAGTTTTTTACTGATGTGTGTTAGGAATCATGTAATATCTCAGATATTAGGCAGGTCCTTTCCTGTGTTGTTAGGCCGATCTTCTCTCTACAGAAACTTAGCTAAATGTGCAGATCGTTTCACCTGTTAATTATGATTTAATAAACCTGATGGAAAATTTCTTTTATGTTTAATTAAGTTATGCAGCAAGGCTTTGAAGTGCACTTAAAATGCCTATTGAAACACGATCTGTAAAATGAAATTCAAAATATGATAACGTTGTTTTTAATCTTTAGATCATTTGTGGACGCACGGATTTATTCTGTCACAGAAGGTCAAAGTCTCTGACATATAGATTCGTCTTCAAGATACATAGCCGAATAAACACACAAAATATCGTAACATTCAAACAGAATGACTCTGTAACTATAACATGCCCGGTATAAAGCTTTATTAATAATTCCTCATTTGACAGATTTTGAAGTTTCAAATTTCCTGCCCTGAATTTTATTGATTTAGAGATAAAGGTATTAGGTAATGGCATTAAAATGTATTCGTATTTTGACAGTTTCCACTATTACCGTTTTAAGTTTTCAAAATCAAGAAATGATCTAGAAGTGGTATATGAAAAACAGAAACAAATATACGTCCTCCTTAAATTATACAGGGGCACTATTGACTTTCATCATAAATTATATCACCTGAAAAGTAGATCCTTGAAAAACCTGTATCATTGCCTGATTGTATTCATGCGCAGAGAATCTGCATTTTTGACACATATTCTGATTGGAAGAATTGCTTTGAATTGCTAGCTTTAGTAACCACGCATTTTCGTAGAAAGCAATACTTACTTTTTACATTACTGTTTATGCTTTGACATAAATAAAGTTTATAGCTAGTTCAATTTGAATATTATACAGTTTTGTTCTTATCTGGAATGCTTTAATTATGTCGAAAGCGCCTTAAGTAAACACGAAACCCTCATGACAAACAAAGTGGATTGCAATACTCTTGGATAAATTCAAGTAGGCTAAAATTCAGGGTTATCAAAATAACAAATCAAGCTGTAAAATGATATTTTAAAACATATCCACATATGTACAACTTATCCTCATTTTCTTATCTCCCTAATTACACGAAATTCCCATTCTGCGGGTGAGACATGAAACACTAGAGCGGTCTCTCCTCGCACCGAGGTATGTTGTTTACACGGAGAGTCCAAATTTCCACACGAAAGGCTTAACTAGAGTACCGCACTATCTTTCATGTTGTGCAAAGTCAGGCTTGTCTCAGTGTTGTCCCATTTTCTCGCGTTAAGGCGGATTTCTTCTGCAAGATAAAAGAAAGATACAACCAAGAAGCTTCGTACTGATAAGCAATTTACTGTGTTTACAGATAAATCATTGATTTATTGACTATGAAACCAAATATGGCGACTAATTGCAATTAGCACACATGTAGACAATAAGATATTTGTAGTATGTGACTGTAATCTTATATAGCTGTTAGTTAAGTGGCTGCTGTCGTCATCAGTAAGATAGTGTGGAAGAATATGTTTTGTGTAGTTTTTTATATTTAAGAAATAATAAATGCCTCCCTGTATTTTATCGTTGAATAAAATATAGTCAGGAATTTGGATGCGTAGTAATTCAATCACGAGTGCATAGCACGAGTGATTTAATTTTTCACATCCAAATGACTGGCTGTATTTTATTCAACGATAAAATATAGGGAACAATTTATTATATCGATTCTAACACGTAATTTTCTTTGGAAACAATCCCGAACTTTATTTAGCGCGTAGTAGTACATCATTGTAACTTAAAACGCGAGATACGATTGGACGCGCTTGTTTAGATACGTCATGTCGTTACGTCATTTAAGGTACGTCGTCCTTGGAAAAACGTGCTGTATTTTATCGTAAAATAAAATACAGGCTTTTCCCTATATGTTTATATAGGAAAAGCAGCCGCTTGTGTTAGAATTATATTTATATATGTGATGCTTGTCATATAAAGATAATAGTACGTAGTTGTATAATGTATATCATTCGCCTTATTTATCAATAAACGTTTATTTACTTTTATGAGCATTTGTCTTTCGGTCTATATGCATGTCTGTTTGTCTGTTATGATGTTTGTCTTTTCTTTCTTTCGTTCGTTTGTTCGTCGATTTGTCTATTGAAAGAACACAGCATTCAATAAGAACAAGATATACACTATAGATTCCTCAACTTTAAAATTACAAGATGTACAATAACAATAAATACTTATAATAATATTTGAACATATAGCGTAATGATTATATAAACATCAGTAATGAAGAAATATGACATACAAGTAACAACAACTTTAAACAATGACAAACAGACAAAAACAATAACTTTAAAGACCTACTCAAATATATGTAACAATAACACTTTTAACCACATGCATAGCAAAAACAAAGATGCCGCGTCAATACGCGTACACTCGCACACAGTGTTATGAAATGCGCCAAATGCAAAATCCAAGAATCAATCCGGTGACAATGTCATTTGTTTCCGTGTAGAATATGAAAGTCGACTAGAAGTTCATCAATTTAAGACATTAATATAGACATCCTTATTCCATAGCATCAGAGACATCTAAGGATGTGTTCGGTTCGTAAATACCATTTTAACAAGACACGTATTTTTTTTTTTTTTTTTTTTTTGAAGGCCATATGGAAAAAGATATGTTTCGATTTACTTGTAATTCTTTATATGTCTTATATGTTACCTTCATAAAATAAAGTTTTTATTATTATTATTATTCCCTTTAAAAGAGACATATTATGTAGAATATCGTTAAACCAGTCAATGCCTAAGTGGATGGTCCATTCAAGCAAAATATTAATGTCTTCCCTAAAATTGTCATTGAACTACAAGAATGACCAGCGTAGTGTTACTCCGCCCTGTGTAGTTGTATAAATATTTTACTAGAAATTTTGGCCGACAAGAGTGTATGTGCACCACATGCATACAAACTTAGGGGACTATAACTATGGACAAATGGGTGACGATATGCAAGTGCAACTGAGGTTTTGTTTAAAACTTTCCGAGTAAACCATGCTTACCTTGTGAGTGTTAGATAAAAGAAACAATAGAGGGTTTATATAAGGCTTTCTGAGTACCGCGCCGAGACAGCAACATTTTTCTATCTTCGGATTACATGCGTTGTATTTATATCTATTATATTTATGACACGTTTAAATTAAAGATACATATAAACACATGAAGTAATGTTTGTTGTAAACTTTCTTCATCGTTCATCAAAGCGGGGTACGTTCGTGTCGCAGTGCGCCATTGCTGATGTATTTGCGTCAGATGTGTTTCGTGTCATGTGTCTTGTTAAAAAATTAATTGATAATTTTTGACATTTTGGCTATTTAACTTTCACGGGATTTTCCCATTTAACATTCAAAAATTCATCTATTTCAGGCCTACATATTTACACAGACTATGCCATGCCAATTCCACTGATAAATTGGTACATACTTTAAAATAAATGGGAAAGAGGAACATCAGATGGGATATGAACAGGGATCAAACGGCTCAAGGGTTAATTCTTGGATATAGAGCCCTCCATGATGCCCTTAACGTATCCCCGGTGTCTATATTACAGGTAGACAGTTCAATAATGCACGTAAATTGAATTGCGAGATATGTAAAGACATTAATTTTCCATCGATTGACACTTTATGAATAGAAAAACCTTTATAAAATTATTATTTGTGCGAACATTTATTTAAACTTTTAAAGTTAGTCGCCATTAAAGAATTAACCTTCGTTTTAGTTTAAGACATTTATAGATACAAAATTTATAACTCTGTTATATTGCTTATCAAACTAAACACTTTCTATTACTATGTGATACATTTATTTTAAGTGTTTGTATATGTTGCAAAGCTGTCAGAAGACAATAAGTAAATCAAAGTTTGTCGTAAAGGTAACTAACAGACATCTCGCATTTTCGTTTAAGTTTCTAAATAAAGCGCTTAAAACCTCTTAATAAAAACAACCACAGATGTATTATTTGTTTCATTGACAGTCACAACATTTGAAATGCAATAAAGCATTTTGTAAATATATTTCGATTGACTCATAGTTTGATAGAATACACAGAGTTGGCCAGGTAGCACATGGTCGGGACGCCAGCACAAAAGCGCTTGTCATTTTGTAGGTTACACAACGAAGACCGTTGCTCCGTTGAATTATTTACGTGTAAATTTTCTAATGAAAGTTTCGAGCGTAATCGAATTTTAAAAATAAATTAAAGGCAACAGGTGATAGCCATGATTTGCGAGTTTTCTACATTCCACATGAGAATACGAAATATTTCTGATACTGTTTTTAAGTTGGTTTAGCGAACACCTGGCCATAGGGGTCAAGTGCTGGGTTATCGGGGCAGTATTTGTTCTTTTAATCAAAATGAGTTTCGGTATGTTCACCTAAATCTGGATACGAAATGTGAAGTTGTACATTTTAGCTATTTTAAGAGGATTCTGGCAAGTCTTGTATTCATACTCAACAGTCGCTATAAGATTGGTAAAGTCTAAAAGTAAGGTCTTTTTGAACACACAAAAGGTGTCAGTTTGAAAGAAGTCGCAGTTGCATATAAAAAGAGCGATTGTGCACGATTTCTGCTTTTCTTACTTTAGCCAGTTGTTTTATTGTTGCAGCGAATCTTCATACAGAATTATGAATTATGTAGAAAAATACTTCAGCCAGAATTAGCCACCATCAGTTCTCTCCAAAAGCCTGCATGTTTATCGTGTCCGTTGTTGCTGCTTTTTGCAGTACCGTTGTATAGGGGAAGACTGACAGACCCTTAGCAAATGAAATTCAAAATACAAACGGTACCAGACATTATCCTTTCTTTCTTCATGTCATTATGATAATTATTATGCATCAGAATGAGATAAAATTTGCTGAGTTTTGTGATTTTCTAGGAAAGACCATTGCGGTTAAGATGGGTCGCTATATATCACCTGTAGATGATTCGCTATATTTGTATATCAACGTAGATTTGTCGCTATATTTCACCTATAGAACTTTTTCACGGAACAGTTCTTTGTGGAAACGGGTTTCCGTATCTTTTGTTGGTAATGGAATATAATGATCACTACGTATTTTCATCACAAATTCATAATTGTAGGTCTGCATTTTCAATTTGACGTATTCTAATCAATACACGTTTCCTTAATTTTGAATGATAGCAAATGTTACTGTACTAAATTTGTTAAATAACCCCAAAACGTCGAAACATTTTACGGCATGAATATCTATGCAAATACGGTAGTGCAGGTAGATTTATTTAAGGATTTTCTCGCAATTTGCACGGCCGTCCATATTTGATAAGATTCCGTTGTAAACAAGGACGCCCAAGGCTGGCCCCCGCCTCCTAGTGATAAGGGTCACCAATGAAATGCGATGTTTACTTACACTCGGGCATCATTGGGACATCTTATCTCCCAGTGTCACGTGACACCAATTTTCAATATGGCGTCAAATAAGAAAAACAAAAACTCGTGTACATGATAATCTTACATATAATGGTATAATGGTAAATAATATAAATAAATGGTATGATCAAAACAAAATGAAACATGCATATAAACTATTTCTTGAACAATTTTGATACATATACAAGTCTTCGACACAAAAAAATAGAGATGAGAGTTATAAAATCTTATTTTTGTTAGCATACACCTTTCCTACCTTTACAAAAATTGCAGAATGATTTTATTTCCTTTAGAAAGTGCAATTTCAGATCTATAACAAATCAAACAACTATTTGAACATATACATTAAGTTTTTATTGCCTTTCTTTGTTTTTATTTATGTATATCAAAACCATAGTAAAAGCCTATGATACTTTCCAGGTGCATGTTCTTATTTTGAAATTGCTGTGTTCTGGAAGAACAAACGTTTTTATGATGTTTGATTTGTACTCAATTAATAATACAACGTAACACGGATACTCCTAATTACATAGAGTTTAAGGAATGCTACAAATAACCCCTACATGCGAAATGCAGAGAAAGAAATTAATACATACGTAAATATACGAGTGTTTAATTAAGATTTGAGCTCTTGTAAATGTGTTTCTTTTCAATCGACCTGAATTATTTATCGTTCATATGCTTAAAATTCGGAATGAGTATGCGGCCCTATATCAGCACTTAGAGATGTTTGACCAGGTGGTTAGCGATTCCATGTGCGGAGCAAGACGGGCAGTGTCGCGTCTCCGTATCACCCCGAAATAATAGCCGAACTGAAAATTATACGCCAACTAATACTCCACCAAACCTCTGTTTTGTCATTTTTTACAATAGGTTGAGATTAAGGGTCCGAGTGAATGAGCTTTTAAAATGGAATCATGCTAGTCAAATGTATGTGCGCATAAAAGAGTTCTCAGCGTCAAAAATAAAAAGATAGGAAACAATCGTTTTTAAACAAAAGACAAACTAACTGTAAAGTTTTCATAATCAAGTAAGCTTGTTCCTCTTCACCTTATGCATGCATTACCTAAACGAATTTACAAAGACTGCGGGTATTCGACGTCATGTGTCCAGAAACACACTGTTCATTACTTCCTTTGGCATTTAAAGGTCATTACGTACTGCATATTTTCTGTTTGTCCCTTACTAAGATTTCGATAGCTACTTGTCAAGTTTGGAACCCTTGGTTGAATTCAAACAGCAATATTTTGCTATATTGAAATAAAATATTTTATTTAACTGATATAAAGCGATGTAATTTGTTAAAGCGACGTGCAAAAACTATTCATGAAATATAGATACTTCAAAAAATCAAAGGCACCCAAAAGAAGATTCTAAATATAAATAAGTATTATTCTGCAAAACGGGAACAGTGGGTTTGAAGTTCAAGTAGTTTCAAGGTTGCAAACTTTGCTTGATTTATACAAATATATCATTGAAAATTATGTTACGCAAAGTTCCTTTTTTGCGATGCAATGTCGGGATTTGGTTGACAGGCTTAACATTAAAATTTATGGGCCTTTCAGTTGTTGCACATGTTACTATAACAAACGACACTAGCGTTCTAAATATGCTGGATTTTGAATGGAAACACTAAACTAAGATATTATCAGATACCATAATGACGAATTATAATTTATATATGTTAATTAGTATTCTGTACAATTGTATATAGAGGAAGGAGTTCTGTATATGTATAATTTGCACACCAAACACATAAATGAATAATGATGGTGTTGTGTCTATGTATATACCCAACAAGACATATATACCAGGTCCGCTCATGGACGTTTTGCTAACTCTACACATTGAATGGGCGATAATCTTCCCGTAGTCCTTTTCTTTGATTACATTACCATTATATCGCTATCATTAGTTATCACGTACTCTCGTCAATTTCTCGCGATAACTCCAAAATATGGCGCGACAATGTTTTCTCAAAGCTAAATTTATTTCTGTAATTTATTTTTCAAATCAAAAAGAAGTCCAATGACTCAACGTTCGAAAATTAATGAATGAATGAAAAATATTCGTTGAGAATTCTACAAAGTGTGTAAGGCTGCGTGCAGTAAGGTCCTGTATCAAATGATATCAACCTGATTTTAAATAATTTTGCAAAGTCGGCCGAAACTGAATGGCATTCTGAGATTCCACAACGCTAGACCATTAGTTAATGTTATAATGAATGTATGTTCAATTGTTATATTTATTCCTTAATCACAATAGAATGCTGATAGTATTTACATTATCTTTATTTTTTCGAATATTTTTTCTTCAATCAGTGACTTCTAGCAGAATTGCTATTTCTTTCCGAGTACGGGGTATTTGCATGGGGTATTTGTACGCGGTATTTGTTTCATCCGATGTTGAAGTAAATAGACATAATAAATATCACTGGACCAACTGGGTCAACGTTTGAACCCCGTTAAGTTGTTGGACACATGTAGCTAATCTAAGAATTTTAATAATTTGTTAGGAGATCCTTTCCATTGGTAAGGAAGAAACTCCCAGTTGTTACCCAAGTATATCAATGTTCCGATGTAAACTATAGACAAAACAAAGAATTAATGCCACTAAAGTTGAATTGAAACACACCGTAAATGAGTATGATGACGGAATTCTTTCGTTTCTGGACCGATTGTATTAGATACAAAAGTATCTGTATCAAACATAGAAATAAATCATAGCTTTGCTGGTGTTAATGAAACTTTGTCAACAGAAATTTATTAAACTTATGAGTCACGTCGCGGAGTATTAGTTGCCATTGCTGCAAATGTTTGCCTGCTTTACAGTTTAAGAGAGTCCTAGTTGCACTGATCAGTAAAGATTAAAGATGTAAAAAGGAATGGACGAAAGTAACATTGCCAACAGTAATGTGCGAGAAAATGACTTTATTTATGCTACAAAAAATAAGCTGCTGGTTATGGCAGTATATTAAACTAAAGTAAACCATATAAATCATCCAAATTTTTTATGAAATAATTTGTATTACAAATATATATAGGTACGCTAAAGATATATTTATTTCGGTACAAATGTACAAGCATGGTAAAACATGATACATACAATGATTAAAAAAAATATTATAAAAGCATGCTCATGAGAACCATGTCCGGCACATTAAAACCAAGGATAACACAAAAAAAGGGAAAAGGTAATAACGGTATTGGTGAACTCTAATGTAGATTACAAGTCGAACATAAAAGCAGAAAAAAATATCCATGTCTAAAACAAGGTAAAACGTAATTAATATTGCACAGAAAATTGACTATTTATACTCGCTGTTTGACTTGATCTCCTGTTACAATGTTTCTTTTAGAAATGTATTTGAAAGAAACTGAATAGAGTGTACATAACGTGTTATTTATATATGATATGATTCCCGCGTTCAAATTAGTAATTTGATTAGAGTTTATAAGACGAGTATGCATCTTTAGTCAAGATTACAGGATAGAAACATTCTTCTAACATTGATTTATATAACTTTCTCCTTTGCAACTCTAATTTACAAGAAATTGTCTTCACTATTACTCTTTGCTTCATATTTGTATGCTTTTTATCGCAAAGACTAATAAATATTAGATATATTATGTACAAAAACACACTTCGGTTTTTTACAGTTTTTCAGGGTGAATATATTGTTGGGAAATAAAATATATGTCTGATTTTTTGTTTGTTTGAAATACGATTGTATTGTAAAGAAACATGTTTAGCATTTCAAAATTTAACTAGCTTTACAGGCTGAAAAATAATTCAGACTGTCGGCATTATCAAAGTTATTATTATTATGTTTATTATTATTATTATTATTATTATTATTAAAGTAATTACACAAATGTTTTTTCGTTTTTTTTTCGTATATGGGCTGTGTGCAATGTTAAATTTTAGTGCAATGTATGCATTGTGTCGTATATTGTGCATGGGTGAGATTTTAATAAAATAAATACATCAATGCCCCTGCAGTTTTATTTTTCTTATTTTCGTATCATAAAGACGTAAATAAAATAAAATATAAAATATTTTTATCAAATGTAAAAAATATGAAAATCAGTTTGGTATAATTTACTTCAATTATGACATGTAATGCATTTGAAATTTTATGTTACCAAACTATTCCGTAGTGTAATTTAACATATAGTAGATTATAGCTAAATACTATGTAAAAAGAAAAAAAAAAGGAAAAATGGTGGAAAATTGCTTCTTGAAAGGAATATGGATTATTCATTTTTTATACCTAACACATGTTTATTACTGTATATTATGTGTGTTCATTGTTCATAAGCTCTTTGTCATTAAATATTAATATGTTCTTAATATTTCTCATATTTAGCGAACACATTAAGAGTTGCCTAGACCGAAACAGATTTACTTTTCACGTTCATAATTAGTGTAAGCTACATCTGTCACCTGTGACATGACTTTTTTTAACTAGAAATAAATGATAGCTTTAGTATTTCTAACAAACATTTGAGCAATTTTAAATATAGAATATGTGTATGCAAGTTTTAGGGTTTTGTGGCAAAACAATGAATGAAAATAAATGTTTCCTGTGTCTGTCCGTCAGTCTGTCTGTCCAATCGTCTGTGCATCACCATCTACAGCAGCTTTGTAAATGATCTATTGCCGTATCTTTTTCAATAATACAAGAAAATTAAAAATGCATTGATATATTACATATCTGGTAATGTCGTTTGATATATTTGAACCAGCAAAACTATAGCAAAAATTCGGTCAATATTTTTTTTCTATAAGTCAAATGATAATTTAAAAGACAACCTAATTGGTCTAGCAGGAATCTGTGGCTAAAATGTACCCAGACTGCAAATAGTGAGTCAACATTTTGTACAATATAGGACTTTTATTAACTCACTTAACCCGTCCAGGTCTAAACTATGATAAATTTAAGGTCAACATAGTGTATTGCTTAGTCCGCGGTAAATTACATTAAAATGTATTTCAAAACGAAACAGATAATCCATATTTCCCTTTTTATTTGGAAAGTAAACATCCAATCCCGGACATACTGCAGAACATGTTTACAATGTTTTAATCAACGACATTTAAAGTCACACAAATTGCAATTAAGAAGTCCGACAACTGTTCCTCCTTCAGTAACGTAAAGTAACGGCTAACCACAAGCAAATATGTCCCCATTTTGTTATTGTCGTATTAGATCTTGTTAACATTTTCAGGTTTCATGTAACATTTTTGAATTACTTAGATATAATCCACTGTCACCAGAAATGAAATACAGCTGTGCGTGTTTTTTCTTCATCAACTTTTGCATGTTCATTTACGCACATGAAGAACACAGTTCGATGTTATCACACAAGATATTCTTCAAAATGAGATGTTAAAAAACAACAAAAGCCATATTAGAGTATATGATACTTCACACATACACAATAAATGAAACATTCAAATGCATAGATGAGAATATCTTTCAAGATGTTATATAGTTATAGATTAATCTCCGGAGACGCCGAGCTAAAGCCGTGATATCTGTACTTAAGCATATGAAAAACTGCCGGCTTACTGGCTTTAAGCCTGTTCTTGGATTCTATTTCAGATGTTATGCAACATTGCAATTTTCATAGGTGCTGAATACTCAAAAATAATTATATGACTCTATGTTTCAGCACAGGGGTAATTTATATAATGCGCATATTTGGGTTTTTCGCCAATATTTGTTTACAGCAACTCCTTGTTTTTTGACATTATTTTATATTTACAAGTTGTTATCTTATATTTCTGCCTTCACAGCAATGTTCTTGAGGTAGGAGAAACTATTTTAGAGACAAGATGAACTATTTGAAAATTAAAATTAAATTTTCAGGTGGAAACTGCTCTATCACGAAAGAAAAGATGCAGTATCTAGAAGGAAACCTATTATAGTATCTTCAGACTATATCTAATCGAGAAAAAAAACATATTTTGTAAACTTCCATCTTAGTATTTCTGGTGTAGAAATTTACATTTTTTCTCCCTTTGATATTTACTAAAATTTCGCTTCTTTTGTAAAAGAATGTCCAACGTTGTTGTAGACCTTTGACCATAGGTAGCATGCACTCGTGAAAATTGTTTCAAATGACGAAAGAAATCGGACATGTCTAAGTTAGTGGCGGGTAGAATATCCAACAACATGTATGTGACAAATTATTCCAAACTGAATACACCAAAGCTACTATAACTACTTTTAAAATACAATATTGACTATTGTAATGAACGATGAAAGCGGGCATATCATATGTCACAACTGGAGCCCCCTGTGTCGCACTTGTCACGATATTGTAATGCAATAATCTTGGGATATTTGTTTCAATTGCGAGGATTTAACTTTGTTTAATATGTATTTTGATGGTATTTAGCAGAAGTATTAATCGTTATTGTGTATTTATGAAGACTTTTCTCAAGTGTTACATTAAGAACATGATATATTGGATGTTAATGCATCTGTTACACTAGTCTAATATTTTTGTTCAAGTTTTACAAACGCTTACATTTTTGCCAGCAGGAGAAAATTCCTATATTGCACGTTTACATACTGTAAATTCCGTTTTAAACATATCAATTTAGTTTCATATCTTTCCACGTTTCTCTTTCAGTACCTGAATGAAAATATTCCATATTTTTGGGCATTTTAAAGCGTCTTAAAATGATAGATATTTTGCAATAACGTGCATATTGAGAAAACGTAATTTGCTTTTGCCATTTACTTTAACGAAACTACTAATAAACAATCAGTTTTATAGTTTAAGTTTTAGTTACAGTATTTCATGGCGGTATAAATGCACGAAGAACATTTCATTATTACCCATGAAAAATGAACACGCATATTTGTCCTGCTATAATCGGAGTGGGGATTCTTTAAATTTGAAAGTCAGACATTCCAAAATGTACAGCTTTAATGTAGTCTAACTAGCAATGAAAAAATCTCTTATTGTGTAATAGTGTGGTTTTTATTTTCTCCTTTTTCTTTGCACTTATTTTGATATTCATATATGTTTTTTTTTATAATTCCACAAATATTTCGCTTCCCTAGCAATTGTTGACATGACCTAGAAAATAGTAAATAAAGGACTCGGATTAAGATGCAATTAGAACAACATTATGAGTACAGTTCAATTTACTCTTTAGTTATGGAACTGTAAACCAGACAAACGTTTCTGTTTCTGTAAAATGACGACTGTGTCCGACTGTCGGCGCCATAGGCCCGTTTGGAAAAAAGCCTAGACCTGTTTAACAAAGACCCTCTCAGGTTGACAATACAGACAACGCTGTAAGTTTTGGTACCCGACACACGTGGGATTCTCATTCAGTCATGTGTATTTTTATGATATTTCTCAGTCAAAATATCCGATAAAAGGGAGGTGAACCTGACAAACACATTTGTCTTTGCTGGTAACATTGGCTCTAGCATTTATACTTTCAGTAAACACACGTTGCAGTCAGAGGATCAATGTTGCCATTTCATTACAATAAATTATACTTCTTCACTTAAACATATGATGCGATATCATCTATTCCGTCTGAGAAAGACTCTTTTTACAAGCCTGTCAGATTCATTTGAGGCATGGGGGAAGGAGTGGTATGAGTAGCAGTCAGTGTAAGATATCTGCTTTTGTCAGATATAAATTGTGAATAACTCGGTGAGCATCAATTTTATTCCAAGTTGTTGTTTCTTTAGGTTCAATTTAAATGTTCTCGTCGAAGATCTCATTTAGAATCACATTGCTGCCATTTTATTGCAATAGAAATAATATATTCGGGGTCTGCACATCATTAAAATGCCAAGTATTACACACTGTCAAATTATCAATATCTGTTCAGTGGGAATGATACCTGCTGCAAAGATACTGTGCTGCCAGTAGCTTCCATGGTGTTAAATGGATCTCATACTGTTTTCAAAGATTTGCATTGTTTTGACTTCAGAAGATATAAAGTAATCAAATTCACGTTAGTTATAACAATGTTATGAAAGAATATGAAAGATTTAGCACTGACGCGAATCCACCAGAATGTCTCAGAAGAGAAGAAGATATTCAAATTTTATATCTGCTTTACTTGATGCCATGTAGACCTTCCATTTTTGCCGCATATGAATTAGATCACAAGCATAACAATCGGTAGATGCAGCGTCTTGGTCTTGATATTCTGAAAAGAACAGCGGTGACAGAAGAAACTCGTCCTAATATGGTCTAACATACCAATACCGGTATATGTTAACCGTCTGTTCATCTTACGTACAATCTGTCACCACTTCCGTCTGTATTCAAATGTGTTTAACATGTTCACCTACGTAGTCACACAATTCTCTCCCGTCAGGACGCTTATAACTGACATCCGCCACAAGCGCTCGCCGCACCATACTGAGGAACAAATGGAATAGAGATTTTTCGTATGATTTTGCATAATGAATTTCTAAACATTTAATCTGTCTTTTCTAATGCAACAATATTAGCAAATAGATAATGACTATTTTAAGGGATATTACTAATAATTTGTCGACTGGCATCATTCGTTTTCGAGTATTAACGATAAAGCCAATGTTCCACACAGGTTTTCGTCTGTTCCACACATCTACCTCTAACATTAATGTTGAATTAAGATGTTTCCGTTTGATTTAATCTGAAAATAAAATTTATTCATATTGTAACATTGTTTTTAAAAGTCTCCTAAATCTCATAAGACTTTAATATTGAATTCATCGAACATCTATTATGGAAAATATTATAATATATTTATATACAATGTAGTAGCTTGGAACACGGACAATGGAAAGGGTTTTGCTAAAATATCTCACTACGGTGAGTGGGTATATTACTCTTGAAAATAAATAATGCGAACAGACCATTCCGTTGTGTAAAAAATCTCAAAGTGTCAAGAATGATTAGGTTTTTTAGTTTTTACTGTAACCATAATCTGGAATAGGCAAAGCAAGTGACTCTTATTCAAGTAAAATTATGACTTTGAAATGACCCCCCACGTCCCGAAGTTGTGAAGACTCCCATTATGATGTGTGACAGTAACATGTACTGGATAACCTGACGACCATTGTTGCATATTATCTGGGTCAGACCACAGCAATCAGTAGTATCAAACTGTATCTAAGAAATTGGAAGTTGTTTTCTGAAAAAGGAGCAACCTTGACTATTCTGAAGAACAAATAGGCTTGGTAAAAGACCATTAGATGACAATAGCTTAATATTAAGATTTGAATGTGTCAACTAGTTAGTGTCTTGAATACTTCCTACAACGTATCTTCCTTTTAATATTGTAATTTTCAGGACAATGGACTAAGACATCAGCAAATGACATCAACTATACCACAGCCATTTCGCTCTCAAAGGAAATGGCACCGAGGAGCACTAGTGATTAAACTTTGTGGATTCAGCTACAGTCTGATGCTGATAGAACGATTTACATGTGTTTATGACAATGATAGGTACATTCCCTTAAAGATAAAATCATTATTATTGTTAATTAGTCATAAACTGGCATTACAGTTGTCTTTGTAATTGATGCCGCGTCTTTAGACTATTTTGGAGTAACCTTGGTTTATGCTCGCAGTTCGCTATACAGTTATAGATAACTCATGAGCCTTTCTATTGTACTATTATTATGTTAATCAGTGACTTTTTATTTTTAGCTCATCTAGCACAAAGTGCCGGTGTGAGTTATTAGGACCACTCACCATCCGGCGTCCAATCGTCCGTCCGTCCACCATTTCATTTAAGCGACATTTCCTCTGAAACCACAAGACCAATGTTGATGAAACTTAGCAGGGATGTTTTTGCATTAAGCTATATCAATGTTGTGCAAAGAATTCCATTCCATGTTGAAATCTAGTTGCTATGACAACAAATATGACCTTTTTTAATCTTCTCTGAAACCACAAGGCGTAGAACTAAGATATTTAGCATGTCTCATTGCAAAGTGGACTGTTCAAATTATGACCCCGGATCAAAATTGACAACGTCCACGGGGTATCACTTTATTTTCTAAAGCTTTGGAACAAAGCATTGCTTAGTTTATCTCTACACATATTGTTCAAATCATGACCTTCGGGTCAAAATTGGCCCTGCCCGCGGGTGTCACTTGATTTCTTATAGGCTTGTACATGTATAGGAAAAACTTTAAAATCTTCTCTTCTGAAACCACATGGCATAGAGCTTAGATATTTGGCATGTAGCATTGTGTTGTGGACCTGTGCCAAGATTGTTCAAAATATAACCCCCTGATCAAATTGGACCCTACCTGGAGAGTCACTTGACTTCAAATCTTTAAAGGAAACACTTTAAAAACACTTCATTGAAACCACAAGGCATGGAGCTTAGATGTGGCACGTAGCATTGTCTAGTAGACTTCTACACAGATTTGTTCAAATCATGTTCCCCGGGTCAAAATTGACCCTGCCTTGGGAAGTCACTTATTTTAACATATGCGTATATAGGAAACACTTTTAAAAGATTTTCTCTGAAATCAAATGGCCTTGTGCTAAGATATTTGGCATTGCTTTATGAACATCTACCAACATAAGTCAAAATATACTCCCCGGATTAAACTGGACCCTACCGGAGGGTCAGTTGACTTTATCTATATTTCTAAAGAAACTGTTTAAATATCGTCTCTGAAACCACAAGGCCTATAGAGCTTAGATATGTTGCATGTAGCATCGTTTAGTGAACCTCTACCAAGATTGTTAAAATCATAAAACCCGGGTCAAAATTTACCCCTACCGATGGAGGTTACTTGATTTCACATAGGCTTATATAGGGAAAACTTCAAAAATCTTCTTTGTCTAAAAATACAAGGAACATAACTTATATATTTGGAATGTAGCATTGTGTAATGAACATCTGCGTATATTGTTCAAATAAGGATCCCCAGGTCAAAATTGACCCTTCCTGTGATGCGATTGTTGAAATTGTATTAGAGCTAATGGTATAGGCAGGTGAGCGATCTATGGCTTTATTGACCCTTTTGTTTCGTTTACAGTTAAAATGTTACAGTTTATATAGTATCACTTGTTCTTGCATTTATTAATGGACAGGTACTCTGCCAAGTTTATGACATCTTTGGCGGGAGAATTTTTCATGTTCACCTGAAACACGAAAAACTACCCTTTGCAATAGAGTAATAGATATGACATAAATTATATTCGTACATATGACTCAATTAATATTAACGACGTGTTAAAACTATTATATTTGGACAAAACGTTTTGGGTATTGCAGTCAGGTAAAACAAAACCCCCTAACTTTTAACTTTTGTTAGGTACCAGCATGCATGCTGATGTCTTCGCAAGTTGACCCGGGGAGAAACCCCAGGGTCGGTCTGGACTATAATTAATCTAAATGAAGAAGAAGAGGTGAAAAGGTGTTTCAGAAAAAAATGCAAATATTATTAACCATATACGTCATGGAAGCTTATAAATGATATCAAAGCAGTCTTCGGGAAACAAATATTTATGCTATCATTTGATTACGTCATGATATTTACATTAAATCCACCTACAAAATATCAGAATGCGTATGAAGACATATTTTTTGTTTAAAACTTACTTCTTTCTTTTTAAGTTTAACGCAATGCATTGTCAATAAATCACTCTGAATGGACCACTGTCTTACAGAAGCAAACAAATAAGGCGTTGTGACACATGGCGTTTAATATAAATTGCAACAGATAAATAAAATATTCCGATTGCATACCAGGTAGTGTCACGCGCAAACTGGGCGTCATTGTCTTGTGAAATATTAATCATATTGTCATTTATATTTGTGTCGTTAGATTGTTATCTGAACTTTTTAGCTTATTGTGCCGGGGGTTCACGGTAAATCCACTATTGGGCTCAAGCGTGCCAATACGGATTACCGTCTGCAACTGTTTCTAGGCCCAACAGACGACACAAGGGGAAAGCAGGCGTGAACATCACAGGTCTTCCATTATCCCTCGATATATGTAATACCACAATCAAACGTTTTTACACTGTTCTAAACCCTTTTGATAAAACTCGCAGCCTTGGGATTTAAATAAAACCGCTTTAGTGATTTAGTATATGAGAACAGACGACATAATTTCAAAGTCATTAGAAAAGAAGAGAGATTGGAAATAAAGGTTTCGGAAACATCACAGACTGGTGGTGTAATTAAGTTAGATAGATAGGTAGAGTATCAGATATTTCACAAATACACGTCCCGGGTTGACGACATTGAGACCTTCTACTATCACTAGATACACAGTATTTGCAAAGCTAATTGGCGGTACCGTAGACCTTATTATGCATCAAAGGGTTTTGATATTGCAATTTAGGCTAGACGGGTGACTCTTGAGAAAAAATGTATTTTCAAGTGTATAACATTAACGTTGTATGTATAAATGGGTAATAAACAGGTTGTTGTGAGTACTTTCTAGGAACTTCTGTAAAAATTAAAACATTTCGTAAGTACGGGGCAATCATTAAACACCTTTGTGTTGTAACGGCGGGAAAAAATCTGGAAGTCTGAGTACAAAAATTATATCATTTTAATTATTTGTCAAAATTAAAACCACTTCTGTATGGTCTGGAAATGACTGAGACACATTTTATAAAATATGTCATAAAAAAATAATTATTATTTAACCCTAAAATTTGTAAATATATCTAAAGCCACATATATTGCTTTTAATAAATTAACGCTAGCACCAAGTATTTCAGAGGCTCCTAATGAAAATGCGCTCTAATTCAGTGATAATATGAAAATACATGTGTACCATAATTTATGAAAACGTGCAAAAGCACTGCACTGTTCATAGCCTTGTATGTAAATTGCCTATCGTTACACATAACTCGATAAGTGCCTTAAATGTAATGGAAGTAGGTTAAGTCATTTATGTGTGGAAGTAAGAAATGACATGATAGGTTAACCAGGTATCATGTAACCAGACAGTGGCGTGAACATTAGAAAATATTAACGCCGTCTGCTATATAATGAAGTCTACACGTTTTGAGATGTACCTGCAGAGTTGTAAGATTTTAGTATATCTGACAGCAGACATGGCGTCCTGTGGTCAGGCGGGGTGAATTCCCTACACAGTTCTCACCCTTCGGTAACTGTATCATTTAAAAATTATCTTGTAATTTCTGCAGCAATAAACCCGTCCTCTCAAATACATGCCATCTTCATCTTGCGCAGGGAAGCAAAATGGACGAACATCATAATAAAGTTTGAAACGTGAAATATGTATGATTTTTCCCCTGTGTTGCATAATATTTTTCTGTGATTGTTAAATAGTTGGTTATCTTTTTAATTTCATTGCTATTCATATTTAATATAATTCAAATTTATAAATTCAATTTTATTCTAATTTTAATCTTTATTTAGATTTCTACTTTTACTCTTATTATTTGTTATACCTGTGTAGCAATGATTATTTTAATGTATTGATAATCATCAAATATCTGAACATCTATACCATCATATTTACATAAAATTGTAACCTCTGCTCTAGTATTTATAACATTACAGAAAACCATATTAGTCCATGTACCGCAACAAGTGGTGTCGCAATCAGGAGTTCTGAAGGTGTATAGATTACCTTGATGATATTTTCTGATAACAAAACTGATAAAATATTTCAGATAATTCAGGCAAACATGGATAAAAGACAATCTCGAAGTTTCATTCATACTTTTAAATATTTGCAGTAGCGGTTCAGCGTTCCTTGGATTAATACAAGATGAGTGTTAATCCCTCAAGTCAGTAGCAAACTGGAATTTAACAGAAATCAACAATCACTATGAAAACATTGGTCCAGGTTGTATGATAGATGGGGGATTATGGGTAAAACATTGGTCCAGGCTATATGATAGATGGGGATTATGGGTAAAATTGGCCATGACAGTTTTGAAATTAATAATATCAGAAATTTTATCATGAGAACCATGTTAACATCACAGTTTCCGGTCATTGTTGACCTCCACGTGGTCAAGCTCGACATTTCAACCCAGATATAACACTCATAGTAATGTAACACAGTAATATATATGAAATGACACAATGTTTTCATTTCCGCTCATTAAACATTCAGAGGGTTGTTAATCATATAAATTATACAAAGAAATAAGCTTGTTTTAATAAAACGTCTAGCGGTTGGGACTTTTTTTCTTGTGTAGTCATTCACCATATTGTTGTAATTGCACTTTTAATATGTAACTTATTAAACGCACAAAACATGTCATCAAACAATTAAGCATTATACGAAATATGCTGCAGAAAATAATAAATGATGTATTAAAGTAGTATATTTATTTTATGATAATTAATACTGCAGATTATATGAATATTTGTCATTGGGAAACTGCCTCAGGCTGTAAAAGAAGGCCTAAATGTCATTTTTCTCACGGCATTTTGTTCTAGATTGTTTTCTTCCCTTGTAGGTAACGAATAAGGACTACAGTGTCCCTCTTCTTAATGTCTTTTTTCTCTCATTAATGTTGTTGTTATTTTTCTATATTTCGAATTTGTATAATATTTGTACGCGAGTTACTAACGATGTTCCTAGCTCATGTACACACATTATTATGTGTTCTTAAAGGATATAATAACGAATTTACCAATAGAATTATGATAGAACTGTAGTCTATATACTCTTACCGATGGCTAGGTCCACTCAGCTCGTGTTTTCACGAGAATGTGTTGTTGGAAAGCGTTTCTCATTTTTGCAATGATTAAAAAAGTTCACTGCGCCATGCTTATAGTATGTAAAAGCGCGGGCCTTTTCATGCACGGGGAGTAAATCTCATTTATTTATTTCCACGGTAGGACACTTCAAAGACACTGGGTAATTTACTGTTACCAAGGGCCATAATTATCTAAATTCATTCTATTCTAAATCACATTTTACAGAAATTCTCAGAAATTGTTTATTTTCAACTTAAAACAACTGTTGTCAAATTTAATACGAAGCTAAGGGTATGTAATAACATCTAGTGTAGAAATATTGTTGAAGTTTCCGTCAAAGTCCTGGGAAACACTGCCTGTACTAGTTTCTCCTGTAAGGCAACTCCTGTCTGAACTGAAAACGTACCGCAAGGTTGTTATAAGACAAATTCTTATGTTTAACATTTAATTAAAACATTTGCTTGGTAATGTAGTTCTCTGAGATTGTGTAACATAGCAAACTCCAGAGTGGGCTTGTATTTCACAGTGTTTATTGTGATTTCCTACACTTCTCCTCTTGCTTAGAAAACAAGGATATTCTATTGCAACACGTTGTTTATTTTTCAACATGGTGAGTATTTCTGTAACAACAATATTCCCTCGTTTGTTGCACCTAAACACCTTACGTAAAGATGTAGAAACTAAGTATAATATTTCTATCTGCTGGCATCAAACCTGGTAAGATTTTGATTTAGGATATAAGCTATCAGTACAACTATCTACAAAATTTCAAGAGCTGAATCCTTTAATACTGTAAACTTGACAACAAAAACGATATTTATGGTTGCTTTTTCTTGTATACAGCATTATATCCGAGCACTATAATCTGCATATGGCTTGACGATTTTGCTCTTTTCTTTCAATGGGGTATTACAGTATTTCATTTCTCTGAACGATTTTCTTACAAACCCGTTACCCGACAAAACATGGCAATGACGGCAAATAAGTTTCAAAATGAAAGTAAGGCACATTTACTCGTGTGTCGATAAAGTGTTCTCAACAACTCTGCAAAGGTCGCAAGAGAAATCTAAAACGCACTAAGGTACAGCTTGTTACAGAAAGCTTCCACTATATATATATATATACATGATTCGCAAAATTTAGTTTGTAATGTAGCAATGTCGCGAAAATACGTAACAGTCGTCGTCATTTCATAAACATTAGATGCATGAAAAGTTAGGAAAAAAGGTGAGAAAATCCTTATTTTCATCCAGCGCTAAGGAAATAGTATGTTTTACTTTTTGCAGTCAACAAAATTAGAGAGATAAAATTTATGTCTGTGACAAAATACAACTAGAATAGCCGTTGACGAATGCAGATTGCTCAAAATCTACAATGGTGTCAATTATTTTATCTCTGCTTTAAAACTTTAAAATAGTTTCAAACGTAAGTGATGTTTCTGAAGTACCATAATAAAACTATCAGCTAGAACTTTAATCTGTGTGTAATAAACGTGTTGGTTTTTATCAGGATTTAATGGATTACCTGTATATGAAAAACATATATATGCCAATTTTAAGTTATATAGTTAATGAATGTTTCTGCAGGTATCTGAGCATGTAACAGCCTCAATGGCTTAGAATAACGAGCTTTTAAATATTTTATTTTACCGTCTTTCAAGAGCATATAGATTTATGAACAAGATTCTGGGGATCATTCTGTTAACGTTGTATCTATACGTAAACGAAACACATATTTGACTGTGTATTATATTTATTTTAACATTTTTTTCTTTTTGCTGTAGTCAACTCCATTAACTCAGTCTACTTTTTGCTTCGACGTGAATTTAGACGTTTGTGCTAAGCCATCGTAACACCAAGAAAAAAGACGGGAATTTTATGCAGTAGCGACCTGTCCCGGCCTTGACGGTCTGTGAAAATATTCTAAACCTGTTTCACAGGTTGAAAGCTCAGCTGGCCTTGACTTTAAATTGAAAGTGATGTTAGCCTTCAGAGTAACCATCATAATTTTTAAAAATGCATTCAGCACTAGCACGTGCTCCTACACAAATTAATATCACAAAATGACTTGAATTAAAACATACACTCAGTTCCAAAAGAAAGTGTGCACTTTGTTTTCTGTGATTTTTCATCGACTACTTTTCTGAAAGCCTATATATTTGGTACCAAAATTGAGATCTGTTTACGTACAATATGGCAAACATTTTAGATTTTGCAATCGATCGATGACAAATACACATGAGATATAGTGTGCGAAAATTGAAGCCGATACGTCTGCTAAATATTGAAATATTTAAAATTAAGAAGTGCACACTTTCTTTTGGAACTGAGTGTATGAATCTGTATTATTTCTATTTAAACTAGAGTGAATTTGTTTTTGATATTCAGAATGTTTGCACGTATGTACTTGCATTATGGTCAAGAAAGATTCGTAAACATAACTCTTTGAACACGTGTCAGAACTAACTTATACTGATTTTTTTTTTACCTTTTTTTGGTGGATAGAAACTAAGATGAATTTGGCATTGTCAAAAAAAGTTTTCACTATAAAGTTTATGTTTAATAGAAATAAATCTGGTATAAAGAGTCATATATTTTAGTTGATATGAGGAAACTTCAACAACAACACGTGATCTTCTTTATGATTTATATGTTCATTTTTTATATATATTTCAGTTGTTATACCAGTTTCTGGGAGTATAAATCATTGAAGGGGAATGCCAGTCTAATTCCGATTTATTTTGTAAATTCTATTTTCATTTCTGCCTACTAGGATATGTTTTTTTTTCAAAACACTCACATTGTTATAAGTATTGTTTGACCATAATTCAGTTTGCTCATTTTCGATGGGTAATATAACAATAAGAGACGATGACGACCATTGATGCTCGAAATTGAATCACATAGATTTGTGGGAACTATGGCTGTTAAAAGTGTAGAAATTCAGTTAAGCAGTCTCGTCACGACGGACATTCTTCTTCTCACACGTTTTATTCCAGTAAATACTGAAACACTTTCAGCATCATAGAGAATCTATTAAAACAGGTTTAAGAGGCACTTTCGACACTTAATGTAAAAGTTAAGCTGAAGATACTGTAAGTGGAAACCTGTTTGACATAATGTTCCTTATAAATTATCACCTAGTGAGCGTGAAAACTGGAAGTATTAGGTTTTTTGTTTATGACCTGCAGTGTTAATCCACTTGGAGTGATGAAACTGGATTACCGTGATCCGGCTCAAGATTCTATCGCATTGTTGGTAGAAAGGCTAAGGAACGTTACATGCAGGGGCAATATGAAATATGACGTGCCTTGAATAATCATTTTATCAGAATGAAATCTCAAGCTGCTTCTGTGTTTCAATGAGTTCTATAATTGAAACGAATTCATTTTATGAATTTGTAAATTCTCTGTTTCATACCCTCTCTCTCTCGCTCTCAAAACATTTCAACGTTTCTTAAGAGTATTTATCATCTTGAGCTGAGAAAATATGTTAAGCCAATGCTACAGGAACGAGCAAGTATTGTTTTGAGAACTTCTTTGTTGCCGGGCATAAAAGCCATAGAAACCTGGAGAATCATGACGTTTTGACGTGACACTATTTATTCCAGTCAACATAATTCTCTAAGTTTTTTTTCAGTTTGACAAATGACTGTAGTCGCGATTAAACGAAATGTAGAATGTTTACAAATAAACAAATTTGGAGAAAATGGTTTCATAAAGTAGAGAATGCATTTTTTTATTCTTCTAGACACTACGTAGATAGGATTTTTCATTAAAAGCAGCGAATACGTCAGAAGCTTCCAAATGCAGCGTTAAAATCCTGCTTGATTGTTATACAATAAACTTGCTTGATTTTCATTCACAATGTCAATCGAATAGATGCACTTGATTATGTTGATATTTCCGTATTTGTCCATTTCTGTTTTGTAAATGTTTCGTTCTAATGCATGTTTTAATCATTTCTGCTTTAATTGAATTGTACATTCAAAATTTCATGTACAGTATAGCTAAACTTATTTTTTATCTCTTGAAATGTTTTTTTATGAAAGTAATCTAATTTTCAAAATTGCGTTTGCATAATTTACATAAAACAGCCGTTTTAGTGTACAATATACATCAAGTGCTACTTAAATTTCAGGTGTCTTATGTCTGACAAAGGGTCTGTATATAAAACCAACTTGAATTACTAGTATAAGACGGGCACCATAATCCATCATCAACTCTCACTGTTACAGGTAAAATATAATCAGTGTTGTTTCTGAAAGGTGGTCATTTTGTGTCGTTCATAGTTCGTATGGCAGCATACACTATTGGTTATAATACACTCATGGAACTTTACAAAACACTGCAGACTTGTACACAAACTGGGAGCATTGTCCTGGTGTCATAGAGTGCTTTCTAATTTAGAGGTATTTAATGTTTGATTAAGAATTCTGACTGGAGAGAAAATTGAAAGACCCACCTTTCTTATAAACATTTCTTATTATGAATTAAGCAATCAGGCACACTGTTTCCAGTGGTATATGAGGGAAACAAAATAATGACACACCCACAAAGTTCCTGATGTCGGGGAAAATGAGAACCCATGAAGTAAGAGAAAAATATTAATTGTATCTTTACGCAAATAATTAAACATTTCAAGAAATAAGATTGGACTGAGTGATACTTTGAGAGTGTTTCATTCTGTCAGTCTGTGCAATGTAATATTCCATATGCTTCTTATACACCGTGCAACAGTAGAAGTCTTATCTTAACCATTAACACATGGAATTAATGAAGACAGTAAGAGGCATTTTATTCTAAAAAATTTATTCACAATCGTTAATTATCTATACAAAACAAATAAATATCATTCCTTTAAAGCACTAGTATACAAAACAGGTATAAAATGTAGATATCATGCATTCCAATTTACATTTTACCGTAAACCGTACCATAAATTGTAAGTTATTAGATACGTTACCTATACCTAGTTAATGTCGACTGGGCTCTTGCTAAAAACAACACTTTCCCCTTTTCTGACGGAATTGTAGATCAATTCCTGATGTTGCTATTTTATTTCTAATAAATGAGTGGCCCCTTAGCATCAAAACGCCTACAGAAATGGCTTTGAAAACGTTTTTCATTTTCATAGTGACAAGAAATTACTTCTTTTTTTCCAGGCTCTCGTTTCCTACACTTCAATCTTAATAAAGAAAACGTTTTAATTTCATTTCATTATTAAATAAAGCGACATTCAAGTGTACACTGGCAAAGAAGGAAAACAAAGTGCATGTATCGTACGTACAGTGTGCTTCCCCACGAATTATGCAGTTTGCATATATGCATGTTTCATATTTTGAAAATCCCTCTACATACAATTGTGTATAAACTTTAGTGCGTATAACATAGAAACAATTTGCGTACCCAAAGACACATTATACAGTTTGTCATACCATTGCTTTTTAAAAGTATAACAAAGTTCATTATTCAAAGCACATTTAATAACAAGAACACAACATACGTTAACAAAAATATACAAAAAGAACTCTACCTTTCGGTATATGATCGATACCCACAGTTTGTATTTTTTCTGTTTCCATCATGAAATATCCAATGGAAGACGAATATCTACACTAGCTAACCTGCTTTCTTTCCACACTGTCCTTTCTATAAGGTTGTAAGTTGTACGCCGGGTGCCAGTCCTGAACTTGTTCTGTTTTTATTATGTCTTTTTTATCAGTTTTAAACATAACAAAAATAGCTTTCTGCTATGTTTTCCTTCTTCTGTTCCTTTTAGATGAATGAAACACGAGAAATAAATTCCTTTTCTCAGGAAAATGTAAAATATATAAACGACAAGCATATCAGATCTGTATTAAAACTTTTCAGATCGTTTCCAACTTCGCAAAAGATCATTTGTAGATGTCTAAAATTACACATGTCATGTACAGTTCAAATCACACAGTTCCCGTGTTGCCGACGGTGGCATATTGACATGCCGACAGTGACTGTTGTCGGGGAGACATAGATGGATAAGAGAATGGATTAGTAGAATGGTGTTTAGCTTTTAGCCGAAGTGCGGCGATACTGTTTGTGCATGAGTCTCTGTTAGGGCTGTATATATAGGGTGGGGCGGGGCTCGCATACGGGCACGGGGAATTTGGATTGTTCATGTTTGTCGGAACTGTTGGTACATTGTTGACCATACTGGAACTGATGCTGGTTGATGGTGAAGAGAAGCACATCGGCTGTGAAGGTACGACGGATGACAGATGAGGGTTCACAGAATTAAATCCCCATGGAAACGACTTAGAGCCAAGGGGGCTGGGAACTTTGGTAGCCCAGGTGTTGTTGTAATAGCCATTGTAGAAGCTGTCATCAAACGTTGGCTGCATCAGTCCTGTGAACTGTGTGCCGAAACCAGTTTTAAACGTTTCCATGTTTCTCTCTCGTTTCCTCCACTTCGCTCTACGGTTTTTAAACCAGACCTGTGGAGTAGAAGGACAAAATTACAGAACATTAAATGTAATGAAGTAAAATAAAAACATTCCTCTTGCGCAAGGTATGTGTAATAAAAAAAAATACAAAATTCCTTCAATTTTTCCATTTCAATTTTTTGCATAATTACCCACATAAAGAATAATGTAGAAAATTACAAGCATATTTGTGGAGAGCAATTTACCATACAGTGTTTTGACAATACTAATTACTCGTGTATTATTATCAAATGTGGCATGAAAGAAACTGCGGCCTAAAAATACAATGACAGATTTTCAATATGTCTTTACCCAAACCCAGCATGTGAAACTTGTTTTTTGGGTACTTGAGCACAAGTCCTAAATGTTATCACCGAGATCCAGGTGAGAATGGTAGAGACTTGTCAACTTTCTTTTTGACCTTTAGTCTTCTATAAGATAACATGCGGAGATACCCGCTTGTAGGAACATGTACAAAACAAGAACTTTAGTGTCATTGACTATAACTTGTTCTTACGCTTCAACTTTACTTTTATCAAAATGCTGACGTGATTTCTACAAAATATCGTTGAAAAAAATGCTTCCACAAAATCACAGTAATAATTTATTTTTTTAACTTGTAGCGTTTGACTATACAACTAAAAGCAGAAAACTATTATCAGTTAGTTGAAACATAATTATTAAGTTAAGTTCTTAAAGTATTATACTTTTGAATATTTTGAATGTTTTGCATGTTTAAAGCTGTCACTCTTGGTGGAGCTGGAAGAATTATAGATGACCACGTGTGTATACAGACGGTGTGTTTACAGATAAGTGAAACATGCCGGACTTATCTGGCTTTATCTAATTACAAGAATCGTTGAAAATCTTCACCAATGTGTCAAAACGATAAAACACGATCTATATTTGTGAACAGCGAATTTTTCGCTTCCTTCAATGATATTAATACATAATAAGATTACAGGGGTGGATTTTCAGCATTTGTTGGACAAATATACCCGTTATGTTCTGTAATTGGCTAGCAATTTAGTCTCGCTTAAAAATACTTTATATTTGTGCTTCCAAAGTCAACGGATTGTACAGCGGCTTAATATGTGCTTACGAAAAAGTCGCTACGCCACTAATCAATTGTTCGTAACGTTAGCATGGGTTTGATGAAAATGGATCGTCTTACATTAAAGTATCATTTGCAAATTATACAACACTTAAAGAGGGAGAGATCCCGTGGTGCGACACAAATCATAGAAAGTGGTTTTAGCGCGGCCATATAATGATGGTCGCGTTTCGCATGTATTTCTCCCTCGTAAAGATAAAACCATTAAAATTTTGAACATTACAATATAGGAAACGTAAGATTAATATATGACTTGTATATGACAAAAGTATTAACGAATGTTATATATATATGACAATAAACACGGGCACGGAAATTGAAAAAAAAAGAAAAAAGAAAAATGTAACTTATTTAAAATTGTAACTCTAATACCAATTATTTCCTGCAAATTGTCCCATGCGTTTTAAATCTGACATTAAGATGGGATGAATGAATGAAGAAAGGAAGGAAGGAAAGAAAAAAAAAGAAACAAAAGAAAAAAAAAAAGCAAAGAAAAAAAAAAAAATGAAGAAGAAGAATGAATGAATGAATGAATGAATGAATGAATGAATGAATGAATGAATGAATGAATGAATGAATGAATCACGAATAAATGAATGAAAGACAAACGAGTGAAATAGATTTATAGAAGAATGAATTGATTAATACAAATCCAATGTTCATACACATGAGATGATTACAAAGTTACAATATCAACTTACCCTGACACGGGCCTCTGTAAGATTAGTCCAGGCAGAGATTTCCTCCCGAGTTGCCATATCTGGGTACCTATTTCTGGCGAATGTTGCTTCGAGCTCCTGTAACTGTTGGCTCGTGAAATGTGTTCTTTGGCGACGCTGTCTCTTTTTCTTCTTGTCCTCATCGCTCGTGTCCGTCTCATTCTTTACTTTCATATCAGGTGACTCTGTAATATGAAAGACATCGACTTTAATTTATTAAAACACACCTCTGCGTATCCTTAATTCATTGAAAGGCTAGTTTCTAAAACTGCTATCATTTTTACATTATTTTATTATTATTATTATTATTATTATTATTATTATTATTATTATTATTATTATTATTATTATTATTATTATTATTACATATGTTTCCTTTTTCCTTCAATCACATTCAGTAAATCAGTAGATCTACCTAAATTATAATTATTTTTTTTACATTTTGTTTTTTTCCCCGGAATAACAATCTGGATCCACTAAATCCAGATATATTCTGTATATGTTAGTTTCAATTTATTTAATTTTACGTCATTTGAATAATTAATGCACCATGGTGGTCGTACTATCATAAAATTGCTCTCATAGATTCTTCTATTGCGGAGTTTATTAAAATTTCCACAGACAAAAAGACAAACAAAGTCGCTGGCTTTACCCATAAATAATGGTCTAATATTGCCTATGGTTCATTTTCCTGATAACCTGTACCCAAAAACATGAGCACAACAGTCAAAAATCACTGAGTATTGCTAGTACAAGAGACACTTTGATATGATTTATTGTCCTTTGGCTTTATTTACAATGTAATTTTGTAGAATTTAAAGTTGAATTATTGGATAACATCCGGATAAAATGATTTTAGAAAAAGCCATTGCTTATTTAATACAAGCATATAGTAATCCAAGAAGGTAGTTGGTGTATAATATATCTTCAAAATGTAGTTTCAGAGTCCAATAAAACGAATTTTCTGTAATTTGAGAGCATCAAAGATATCTTGTTGATTGAAGAACATATAGATATAAATCTTTAAACATTTAGTAAATCAAATGATGAGATTTTATTCCGATATAGCGGTGCTCCCGTGGTACCTTCCAGTAGGCGGTCGCTAATATTCAACGTGCACAATGGAACGCTGTCTCACAAAATACATATTATAACGAATAAAATCTTGAACCTTATTATAAAGAATGATAAAAAGAAGTAAACCTAAAGCAGCAACAGTCTCTGAGTCACGACAGAAATGCACATTGTTTTTTAAATTTAATTTCATTCATCAATATCAGATGCCTTTGTTCTCTAAGCTATAGACAGAAGCGACATCACATTTCGTTTCTGGCTCGAGTCCCAACTGCATTTCAATCGAACATGCATTTCATTGAAATTGCAACAATATTACTGTAGAAATTTTTAAGAGCGAATACTTTTTAAACGTGTACTAATTAAAAACAACGTTCAACCTCAAAATAATCGCGCAAGCATCTAGACAAATTGTTGATAATCGAGCACAGATGTCTACGTTAAAAGATGCTCGTGATGTAATATCGCGATGCGAGACTTTGATACAGATTTCATAATAAAGGAACGATGCTTGAATAGATGCTGATCAGAAGATTATCAAAACGGTATTTTGCGTTCAAACAAATTGTACTAGGACTAAATGATATTAACCCTCGATAGCCTGGTGTATGTTTTCGGTCTAATATTCACTTAATTTAAATTTCGTTTGAAATAAACCGATTAAAACTACGAGGAATACTTCACTTTAATGAGACTATTAATATTTTCTTGGTATATTAATTGTTCCCTGTTGATAGCCGAGATAGAAAGTTACATTCCTATTACATATTGCGGGTTCCACTTAAATTGGCGGGCGGCTTCGTTACGCGGCGCCATCTTGCGGCCGTCGCGCGCATCGAGAAGTCGCAGAAGAAAGATGGCGTGCTGCGGAACATCTCTAGATCCTGGAGAGTGGGGAGAGATATGTAATTGGATAAACCTATGTAATATCAACAGCTATTAGCATCAACTTCATGCCGTTTTACTGTCGGAATACTTGAATTACAAAATATATGTTCAGAAAATTCTGTCTGTTTTGACAGCGAAACAAAATAAACAAGTTGAAAAAGATTGGTACCATATTGGTATTAGCAGATAGGAAGAAATTTCAGTCAAATGTTATTTGTCAGTTTGTCTGAACATGTATCGATTGCATGAAGGAAAATAATCATTTTTGACATAAACTTCATGGCAGCGAACAAAATCAACATCAATGTGTCATAATTTTGGCTTTAACAAAACTAAAATATGTTACTATTAGTATGTTTTCTTTGTCTATATATCAGAATCAAGTTCCCATGCCATCCAGAATTAAAAATGCAAGACTATATTATTAAACATTTAACCGATCAATTTATTATATTTCTTACTCTCTATTTTTGTTTTGTTTTCAGAAAAAAAAAGTTTTATTCAAACTACATATTTTGCTTAAATTTCTATAATTTCGATTTCCTAAAAGCATAATAATAAACAATTTGTTTCATTATTTATTGATTTATATCTATGTAATTTTTTTTTTTTTATTATTATTATTATTATTATTATTATTTAGGATAGCATTTAATAAATTATATATGTGTTGGACATTTGAGACAGCATGCATCATAAGAGCAAGAATATTTCCTTTATGCAGTTACAGTCCGCAAATGTAACATATATTTTAAAAACTCTCCCGCATGTAAATCTTATTTCCATTATTTTATTTTCGTATTTTTGCAAGTTTACCATAACTGTTTTCAAGATGAGACAAGGCCTTCTCAATTCCCGTTTCCGTTTTATATACACAAAATAAAGTTATTCGGCGTTGTATTTGTTCTGTAGACGATATTTCCTTCTTCAGAAAGAATGAGTTTGTTCTCTAGACGATATTTCCTTCTTCAGAAAAAGAACGAGTTTATTACCATGCAAGATACATATCAACATTTATCATAATTGCAATACACGAAGTTATCAACATTCGTATCAGAACGTTTGCCCAGATTATCATAAAGAAAATACAAGTCACTGGGATTTTATCATTTCTTTACACGGCATCAATTTTCTCGAGCCATTCAGATGACGTTTTCTCCGATAATCTTTTAACCTGTTTCGTCATTTCTGATGTTTTCGTTTTCATTATCCGCTACCTAATTTGTTCCTAATTCATTTGAAAAACGCATGTTACGATCTATATTAGATTGTGAAGAAATAATGTGAAAACAATTAGTTTCCCGCGTAAAGCCGAATGAAACACGTAATTAGAAATATCTCCCGATGCATTTCTTAGCATGAATTTCAACAGTTGAATAAAGTAACACATAAATGTAAATGTAATGAAACAGGGATATTAAACATGAGCACTTTTTTATGCACATTTTTTATACCCCGTATGAGAACTTTGATCGTTGAAGAAACATTTTATGCGGTACGAACAGTTAAAAAGCGTCACCACAGAGAAAGTGCATCCCCGCGAGGGTATCGTTTCAATGAGGGTTTCGATCTATTTTAAAAGATATAAAAATAAATAAAAAAGCATTCTGTAAACGTGGTTAATGCTGAGAAATATTTGAATGCCATTACGTATATTCTAAAAAGCGCAACGTTAATTAGTTTTATGCCGTTTCAAGTGCTTCAGCACTTACTTAATCAGTTCTTAGTTGATTATATTATTCAATTTGTTACAATAGTTGACATAGACTAAAAATTACAACTTTTAACTATCCTTTTTTTGTCTTGTAATTTTTTCTTCACAGTAAATTTGTAGACGTCGCAAGTAAGGGTATTAAAGGAATTTTACTGCTGCTAAAACCCTAATAAATTCTGCGCGTGCCGGTTTCTACAGAACGCGGGGAGTACATATTATGAATAGAATTCAAAAATCTTCTGAAGAAAACATGCGGCGTAAAGCACTAAAGGGCTGAAAGCTAACGTAGCAATATCGTGAAGTCAAATCCTTTCTTTTTGTTTTCATTCAAAATTCGTTTTTGATAATCTTGCTATTTTGAGCTGAATTTGCCAAATAAATGAATTGTTATTCAAACTAAATAAAATCAAGTATTGAATCAAATATAATTTGCTGCCGAAATTAACATGAGCGCTATAGTCTGTCCGTTTGTCTGTTCGTCAAAAAAACTTTTAACATTTCCACGCTTGACTTTTGACTTCTGAAGAAGACTAAGGTAACTGTTTGAACAACAAATACTTTGAATGGGCAATATTTTTTTTAAAGTTGAACCGTAATTATCAGACACGTTCTTGCTATTATTTCTAAACCCGGACCAGTGACATTATAGCCAAAACTGTGGCCTGAATGTTATATGATTTAATCTCCGCCCACAGAAAAGAAAAAAAAACGTTCATATTAGAATTTTTAGCATAAGTTAAATCATGCAAAATTGCAAAGTTATTTATACTGCAGTTGCAAACATACGTTTGAATATATCAGTTTCATGTTAAATATACAGCAACAACGTGTTGATGTTGTCCAATGCGTAATGAAAATCATGGTAAGAATAGGTGCATTGCAAGTTAATTAATTTGTAGAACATGTATTACGTGAAACACGACGGTCGGGGACTAGTATAACATTATACCATATTCATACTTATAAAAGTTTATATCATAAAAACTGTAAAATCTAATTAGAATTATCAACTTTTAGTAGATACATCGCATACTTTTTAGCGCAATATTACTGCGCACATATATTTATTCACGGTGTTTTAATAATATGAATTTATAGCCCTATATTTTAAATTCTATTTGTTATAAAAATGATATAGCTAACGTGGAATTTATTTAAAGCGAACAAACTATAAATAAAACTATATTTATGTTTTTAATAATATTTATGAAAGAGAGTGATCCGATTCTGTTTAGAATCCTTAAATATCCCCGAATTCATACGTTGCCAATTTCTTTTTTATATTTCTTTTACCCTTTTTACATCATTTCTAATATTTTAAACTAGCAAATGTATGAATATCATTTGCAGTTTAAACCTTAAAAATCCTGCTTGTAGAGTGCGCCCGCAGTGTTGCATGTGCTGCGCATGCAGATATATGTACGAAAACATGCACCAGTACTTGATTTTACAAACACATTAGCCGCCACCTGCATTCAAAGAATGTTGTTAAGTGTTCGTTAGGAAGTAGCAGTAAAAAAACTTAATGAACATGCTGTGTGGAACAGTTTCCGCCAGCGGTCCAAAACAGTTTCTGCCAGCGGTTCGAAATATTTCATACCTGAAACTTTTGTATCAGCCATGTCAGATGATGTGGAGCTTAGGCTCGAATTTAATGCCGAATGATGCGAGGTTTCCTGGTTTACAGCTGGTATGGTCTCTAGATGCATAGTACTGTTCGTGCTACTTGTGTCACAACCGCTTAGTCCTTCAGGATAACACAGGGGTTCATTGAAAGAGTTCATTTACTAAACGGTTCCAACTTTGAGTTTGATCCTTTAGTAACGTTTATGTGTAATTCCCTTAAGTGTTCCTGCATGTGAACTTTCTCTAAAGCAAATTGTGAGAAAATATCATTTATCCACACTTTGTTTTAATGAGTCACTTGTTACAAGTATGTAGTTCTCAACTCTGATTGTTAATTGCCTCTTGAAATTTCACTTTCCAAAAGAGCGCTTGATTCCGAGTAATAAAGTGAATTGGTATAGACATAAACACTTTCCAGTATAAGTATGTAAAACTGAAGCCGACTCGAACTTGTGAAATATGTTTACAGAAGCTTAAAATGCGATCAGCTATGGATAAATCAGCACTTTATCGAGACGTTACAAATTTCAACCATTATCATCCAGAGGATTTGTGACGTCACAAGCTCAGATTTTGTACAGCGCATATATTGGCCGGCCCATTGAGACGTGTAAACCAATAACAGTTCGCCTAGCGTTATCCGCGGAGCTATCTTAAATGTAATTTGCATAAACTACAGTGTCATAACGCATCTTTGGTCTTAGACGAGAATCTTTTTATCCTGAAGTTGTAATATCACAAGGCCGATAATTACTGGGAACAATACGCAGAATATTTCGAGTAGGCCATGTTAAAGCCCTAGGCGTTGAAATTATTAAGTAATAAGACCGTTTCAATGCCTC